>OZ012736.1:465511648-465666648 GCA_963859935.3 Lathyrus sativus
GGCCCATGTGGGGCCACATAAGACAACTTTATAGTGTCATATATTTTTTTTAAAAATCAATTTGATAATAATATAAATTAGTATATCCAAAAAAATTTAAAATAAAATAAATAAATTCTCATTATTTTTAAATTGTTTTTCTAAAGAGTATTTAATTTTTTTGGAATTATTTAATTTTTCTAGAAATTTTAAGAAATTATTAAATGTAGAAATTGTTTTGGGCTAGCCGCAAGGCCCGGTATGTAAAGCCGAATAATGGATAAATGATTGTCACATGAAGAATATGTAATCCCATGTTTCCTCCATAATACACAATTTCCTCACAAAACCATCATGCTTCATATGCAGTTGTCAATCATCTATCATATTTAAAGGAAAACATACATCACTCAAGGGACAATTCATTATTTCATTTAGTCATTTCTCACTCTCCTACTGATATGAGTGTTGAATTTAGGAATGTCAACAAGGCAGAAAATGTGCGGAGGTTGCTTCCATGTTCCCCTTCCTGCCTTCAAATTTTTCCTCGTCTCCATCCCCATTCCCCGCCTTGAAGGAATATTTTTTCCCATCCTCAACCCCACAAATCCCTACAAAGATCCATGAACATGAATCTTAAGAAAATTTATATGCTTTTCTATCAAAACTATGACACTAGTATTTTATTTTATTTTTCCTTTTTATAAAAAAATACAAATTTTGCATCTTTCTCTTTTAAAAATAAAAACACATCTTGTATCAATAACAAAAACAAAATGCAAAAGCACTTGCAGTTGCTAATATTTCTTTTTCTGTCAAAAATAAATATCCAACCACACAAACCTAAGAAGAAAAAGTTATAAATCTCACACAACGACCTCCCCAGAGCAACAACACGCAAAAATTAAGCCACCCACAATGGCGATTGTTGTTGAGTTAATAAGAACGAATAAAGGAGAGTGATTGTTGTGATGATGATGAGAACAAATGAGATAAAAGATAGAGGAGATAAAGAGAATTGAGAAAAGAAGAAGATGAGACAATGTGTACACTGTATATATTGGGTGCACTTTTCTAAGGCTGGGTACTTGGATAGTGAAATGATACAATGAAAAAAATGATCATTGTTTGTTAGTGTCCACTAATGACTCTTCATTTTCTAATATATTATTTTTTTTATTTTATAAAAAACATGTAAAATTATATAGTTATATAATTATATAATATATTAAATATAAAAGTTAAATAATATGGTCGGGATCGGGGAATCTGCAGGGCGGAAGATACTTCCCTAATCCCCACCCCGAAGTGTCGTCAGAGGAACTTTTCCCTCCATTCTTATCCCCACGAGGGAAAAATCCCCGATTTCGGATCCTTGAACACAAAATCATCACGGGGATCCCCATTAATATATGCAAATTGACATCCTTAGTTGGAGTGCTAATATTACAGGTCAGTCCATATTCCACCGCATCAAAAGTACCAAGCCACCTTAACCCACCATGGATTCAACTTCTCAGATCTCCATACAGTTTTAGAGCAGAACGTAATGTAATTACAACTTTTTAATTTTTTTGTGAAATTAACAATTTATTATCTTAAATTACATTGTATTAAGAAAACTATGTTTTTATATATAGATATGCAATAGAAGCAAAACTAAAATAATTAAATAACTTCTAAAGAAACAAACAACAATCCAAAATGTTATTTTTGTATTGTAGCTTAGTAGTTGAAATTCGAATTCTTAAAGTGAAATACTATCTATTCGAACTCACACATTTGTAATTGGATATCATTGCACAATTATTAACTGAGTTAGCTTAACTGAGTTTAGGGAAAAAAGAGATCATTCAAAAATAAGTATTAAGAAGGAAGGTTACTTGTTTTGAATATGGAGAAAGAGGACATATTAAAAGTGAATGTCCTATGTTTCAAAAGAAGAATAAGTTCAAGACTAAGAAGGACAAAAGGTCGAAGAAATAATATGTAGCATGGGATGACAATCAAATAAGTACATCTTCGGACGAAGATCGTGCAAGCAATGCATTTATGGTATCATATCATTCAAGTGATGAAGAACATGAGGTTAGTGATTCTAAATTTGATGATAGACCTTCATATGATGAATTACAAAGTGATTTTAATGAATTACATGATGAATTTATGAAACTTTATAGAAAATTTCTCAAAACAAAATAAAACTATTTTAAATCTAGAAAGTGAGGCTAATATCATAAAAGTGGAGTTAGACTTAATAAAAAATTCAGCATTCAATAATTGTTCTTCTTTTGAGTCTAAAATTGTTGAATAAAGCGAGTGATCATGAAATATGAAAAATGTCATATTGATTTAGAAAATGTGTTAATTAGTCAAATATTTTTAAATAATAAATGTGGACTTAGTTTTACTAATTTTGATAATCCTAGTACAAGTCAAACCATCATTGTAAAAGCTACTAGCAAATTCAACAATGAAAAATCAAGTAAAGAACATGTTGTGAATCACCATAAAAGACCTTATAGAAATAACTTTTATGCATATATAATTAATCATGTTTTTATACCAATTTGTTTTTATTTTAATTCAAATGGTCATACTTCTAATGCTTGCTACATAAGAAATCGTGGTACTCCTTATGGCGAATATGTATGGGGGAGAAAGGAATCTAATCCAAAAGGACCCAAAGAATACTGGGTACCGGAGAGCTATGAATTATTTTGTAAGTACTTGAAGATCATATGCTAGAATTGTCAAAAATAAGGTTGATATTTCAAGGTACAAGACCATTTGATATGGTAATTCTAAAAAGTTTCGTTGAATGAAAGATGTTTTGAAGAAGTATCAACATTGATATCATCTTTGACTTCACATGATAGTATTGTGAAGAAGATAAGTCCTTTTATTTTTATTGTATCATTTCTCTTATATTATTATACTCCTCAATTTTACTCTTTTTCTTTTTAATAATGTCAAAAAGGGGGATAAAAGATTATTGTTTTTGTTGTTTTTCAGAATACCAAAGACGCCATAGCATATATTGCAAAAGAAATGGGGAGATATGAAAGATAGGAAGAAATCAAACATCAAGAAAAAATTTCTCATCAAAAGGTTTTGTCATCATCAAAAAGAGGAAGATTATAAAGAAGACATGTTCATCCTTCTTAGCTTGTTCTTGATGAAGACAAAATGGTATCTTAAGAAAAAAGATCAAACAAGAAAAAGATTGAATCAAGTATAAATTTATTTCAAGTTTTGGATTTCAATGCTTTTGAATCATAAAAAGAGGTACAATGTTTAAATAAATGGTTATAGACATAAAATGCTCAAGAATTAATCGTTAATACATGCATTGTTTCAAAATTGCATTTAAAAGAAAATCTTAACCTTTCTCGTAAGAATATTTAATGAGCATTATTTTAACAAGGAAAGATTGCTCTATTGTTTGAGTGGTCATGTTAAAGTACTTAAGTGTCATGGGTTCAATCATTTTGATTGTCTTTAGGCAACAACTGATTGTGAAAACTCACTACACTCACTGCCAAGCGCTTAAATGCAATCGATTGTATGTCACATGCAATTGATTGTGAGGGATGTGCAATCAATTGTTATTTGTTTTTCTTTGAAAATTTTGGAATCAATGCAATTCCTTTTCATGACACTTTTTTATGAAACACTTTCTTGAATCATTACATAATTATTCTAATTACTTTCAAACATTACCATGATTTCCAAAGAGTTTCTTTGTGACTATAAATTGCAGATTTTTTCATATTGCATGACACCTTCTTCGTGAACATGTTTTTTGTTTTTCAAGTGTCTCTAACATTTTTACAGAAAAAATTTTCTACATAATTTTCAAATCATATGTGAAAATTTCTTGAGCACTTAAATGTTTATATTCTATTGACTTGTTCATTAAAGAAGGAGAATAAACTTTCATACATTAGAAAAACAGCATAGTATCAATTTCATCATAATTGCTGCAAAGCCTGTCTATAATATATTTCATGCAAATTGTTTTATATTTTACCATTATTTTGATTGTTGAAAATAGGAAATATTATTTTTCTATTTGTTGGAAAGTTCCTTTGAATCGGGGTGATTCAAAGTCCACCATTGTTTTTGGTGTTTTGAGAAATCAAGGAAGTAGTTTACTTCATTGTTGTTGTTAGAAGATTGTAGGAGAAGTCTTGGTGTGAGGCTCTTACAAAGATCTAACAATAGTGAAATTTATTACAGGGTGTGAGGGGACTAGATGTAGTTTTGATTTATAAGGGAAACTAGTATAATTCTCTGTGTTCATTTACTTTAGTACATTTATTTTTCTGCATATCACCTCTATATCTCAAACCAGAAAAATAAATGTATCACTTCATTACTCATAAAACCAGTAAAAGTAAACAAAAAATTTCTTAAGTAAAAAGTTTGTTACTTTCTCTTTAAAAACCAGTAAGCTTAATTCAGCACCCCTAGGTTGTGCACTCTAATACTAACAAACTTGAGCGTTGAAGTGTTAAATTTTTAGGTCAGTTCCTATTCCACCACATTGAAAGTACCGAGCCACCATAATCGACTAGGCGTTCAACTTCTATGTTCTTCATACAGTTTTAAAACATAACGAATTATAATTACGACTTTTTTATAAAAGAAAATTGTGAAATCAACAATTTCATTCTCTTACTTTACATTGTATAGAGAAAACTCGGTTTTTATATATAGATATGCAATAGAAACAAAAATAAAATCACTAATAAATAACAACTCCAAATATTATTTTTATTTGTAGTTTAGTAGTTGAAATACAACTTTTTAAAAACAAATTAATGAGATATGCATAATCAAACTCGCATATCTGTAATTGAATATCTTTACATAACTATTAATTGAATTAGCGAACAACAGCCACCAATACTAACAAGTTAAATCCATCCGGCATCTCAAAAATATATTTTGACACGATATTAAAGCAAGTGAGTGAAAACATAATTAAAATTAAAAAAAAAATCTCATTAGTTTTTGCTTTTTATTTATTCAAATGTAAAATACCATAATCTAATTGAAGTGTAGTCGCATTACACTTGAAATTCCCATCATTAGTTTTATTTTGTTTCTATTAGGAGATTGAAGGGTTATGGATATACATTGTGGGTCCAATAGTTGGAGCTATTGGTGGAGCAATTGCTTATAACTTTCTTAGATCCATAGAGAAGCCACATTCAGAGTTACCATTCAGGAACATAGTTGTAGTTTGATTCCTTAAGATTGCTCAACTATTTTCTTTATTTTTAAATAGGTACTTCTTTGACTTAATAATAAATGTTTAATTTATTACTGTAATAAAACTAAAAACAACTGGGACAAAATAATATCAAAAAATAATAATATTGATATTAATTCATACCGCAACAATTGCAATAAGTATTGCAGGATTTAAATTCATCGAAATTGCGAAAGTCTTTACACAATCGCGTAACACAGATATTTTAATGATTTATATTCCATTTTGGTTCAAGAAAGTTTATATAGGGAGAGAAAAAAAAAACAATGGGATTAAAATTAAATAATGTATCAAAATATGAAAAATTAAATGGAGATGAACATGAACAAAACAAGGAACAAAAAATAATCAAACTTTTTTTCTTAATGATTTAGAAAAGCTTCATGAAGTTACCCAAATTCAATGATTAACTTTGCTCCCAAGCAAGCTAAAACCAGCATTAACCCAACAGCTCTGTTTTGGGCAGCAGAGTAATAATAGTATACTTCCGTAGGCTCGCCCGACACGTATATGAACCTCGGCGGAGGTGGTGTTGGTGGTGGTCGTGATCGTGGAGGTGGCGGAGGTGGATATGATGGTGGCGTTGGTGGGGGCGGCGGTGGATTAGCATTCTGTGGAGAGGAATACGGAAGTGGTAGTGATTCTGGTGGTGGTGTAGGAGGAGGTTGCGGCGGCGGGGTCATTTGCTCGCCACCGCAAGGATTGCCACAAGGACATGATCCACATTTGATTTCAATGTCTAGTGGTTGAGAAGCAAATGATGTGTAAGCACTAATTGTGATGAAGAAAATAAGAAACATTATTGAAACATTTTGAGAACTATGTTTTGGAGTTACCATTGTATGTGTGATTTTGAATTTGATTAATTTTGAGGTAAGGTATAAGGGATATAAGAGCTTGAATATGAAGTAGGGCTTGGTTGTGATATTCTTGGCTTACTTATATTGCACGAATGCTGAGCCAAAGTAAAGATTACTCGTTAAGTAAACAATAAAATAGTTGGAGAAAGTTTTTTTTAATTAGTGTATTAAATGAGTTAAGTTGAGTAAAATGGATACTCATAGCTTGAATTTTACCTGAGAAAAGTGAAGGTTCAATAGGATTTTTAATGTTGAAATGATAATTGTTTTGATTTGATTTGTTAAAAATAATGTTTGAATTTTCTTTTTTTAAGGGAAAAAAGGTTTGAATTTTCTTTTAAATGAAGAATGTAAGTTGTATTATTTAAAAAATATACACGGATTTTTTAACCAATCAAACCAAAAGATAATTGACCCCTGAACGTGGTATTAAATAGGGATGAAAAAAATATCTGCCGTTAAAATCGATTACAAATACGGGTTTGATAGTTTAATGAACAACTATGGATAAACGACACAGATACGAATTTGATGGTATCTATATTCGCGGATATTCCTATCAGATAATAATTAATAAAATTATTAAATATTAATGTGTGTAATATAAAATTATTATTAATATTATTGTGTAAATAAGAAACTATTATTATTATTATTATTATTATTATTATTATTATTATTATTATTATTATTATTATTATTATTATTATTATTATTATGAAACTATAAATATTTTGTTGAATTTAGTATAATTATTTGATAAAAATTGAAATAAAATGAATGTGATTTATTTTGTTAATATTGAAATAAAATATTTTTGTTATTATTATTATTATTATTATTATTATTATTATTATTATTATTATTATTATTATTATTTATTTTTGTCTTTCAAAATCTATTTCCTCCTCAACCATTGCCTTTAAATTAGATTTAATCGAATAATTATAGAAAAATGTTAATTTAACCACTAGATTAGATTAAAGGTTATGATGTAGAGTAAGTTAATCCCCACTTAAGACAGATACGAGTATCATATTTAATAACCGGGGACGAATAGCGGGGGATTAGTACTCATTGTCAGCCATAGTATTAAATTGTCTATTTAGCATCCATTTTAATTATTTTTTAAAATAATTTTTATAGTATTATATATTTATGTAAAAAAAATTACAAAAAAAAAAAATCTTTCATAAAAGCTTCAAATGTAAATTTAGGTTAAATAATTATTTTTAAAATCTTATTTAAATATTCTATCATTCTATTGAATATTTTTTGGATATCAAAATTATAAAAAAAAAAAACAAAAAAAAGACTAATATTTTAAAATATTTCAAATAGTTTTTTTTTTAATATTTTGAAATACAATTTTTTACCATAGTTTGATCTTCAATAATATAAGTTCATATTATATGATGTCAAAATTAGCATTTTAATTTAGAAAAAAAATTTTAAAAAACTTGTAAATTTTGAAAAATATTTTAATAAAAGTTATTTTGAAAAATATATAGAGAAAACTCTTTTTTTAAAGCTAAAACAAATAGACCCTATATTAAATTGATAAAAATCGATGTTAATTAAATAAAATTGGTGAATTAAAGATTTCTACAAAATATGATAAATTAATATTTATTCTTTTTTTTAATTTTTAAACATCATCGTTTTTAATAATTATTATTTAATAAATAAATAAATTTTAAAAAATATTTTAAAAATTAAAATTTAAAAAGTAGTAAAAAATAAAAGTGAAAATAAAATAGACACTAACATTGTAAAATAATTTTATAATATCAACTAATACAGAACGTAGAAAATATAAGAATTATAATTGATTGTACTGCAATATTATTTTACACTGATTACTTACCTTTAAACTCAAAATAAAATGCTTTTTATCAATTCTTTATAAAGATAAATTCATTAAAAAAAACATTAAATAGACAAAAATAAATAATTTAGTTTATTTAATTTTGAGAATTGTTTTCCCACCCTTGTGAAGAATAAAAAATATTTTTAGAGTTTGAAAATACATATTTGGACGCACCCCAAGCATATTTATTCTTGCATTGAGCCCTAAGACTATTTAAAAAAATTACAAAAATGCATTTTTATGTAACTTACGGAGATGCATCTTCGGACATTGTTTTAATTAAAAACTGCTAGATCCTTTCTCCTTCTTCACTTCTCAAAATACTCTCTCAAACTCTAAATCTCTCGAGTCTCAAACTCTCTCAACTCACATTCTCTTCAACTCATTCAACTCACTTCAAAGCTTTTTTCATCAAGATCAAACCAATCAAAGAGCTCACTCAGCATCAAGTTAAACTCATATTTGATAAGTTTTTTTTCTTAACTTGTTTTTAACTTCTAGATACATTTGCATAATTGAACATTAGGTTATGTAATGGGTAGTTTAGATATGTTATTTAAATGAGCAATATGTTTGATATGTAGTTTAAATGATAAGTTCATTATTTTGGTTGTTGGCATGAACTACATTTCCGCCATTAACGTTCTTCTGAGTTGCACAGCCTTACGGAGATGTATCTCCAAAATTTTTGAACGTTTTGATTTTCAAAAATTAGAGATGCATCTCCAAAGTTTATCAGTCTGCATTTTTGTATTGACTTCAGTGTGTTTCATATGTATAATGCTTGTGTGGTTTACTTATATACATTATAGTTGATAAGCAAAATAGATTGAGGCACTAAAGAATTGTGCAACATGCATCGGCTTGGAGGGAAATAGCTCGGTCATTACAGGAACCTACTGTTTCTAGCCCGGTTGATGCAAATGTATCAACCTCTGAGGCTCATACACCTCCGCCTTTGTCTTCCTATAAGAGACAAACGTCACCTACTCAGGCACCGCAGACACCTGAGGCACTGCATGCACCTGAGGCTCCACGGGCACCAGCCACCTGAGGCACTTGAGGGGTTTGTAGGAGGCATGTCAGACTTATTGTTGCTCCCTTTATACCTGGACCATACCATCAGACATGTATGGAACAGAGAGGTAAAATTCAGCTGTATTCATTCTTTGAAAATAATTGTTATAATATTCAAAGTTTTCGACGATGACTTATTTTTCTCCAAGCACAATGATGCTTTAAAATGTATCAACCATGATTCAAAGATTACGAGTCTATCACAACCTAACAAGCAGTGGTTTCAGGATGTGATACAGCTATTTGGGCTGAGAGACTTATGCATGATCAATTATGTTACGATTAAGCATGGTATGATGTCCGCGTTTCTAGAGAGATGACACTCAGAGAAATCATCATTTCATCTTCCACATGGTGTAATATCTATAACACTAAACGATGTATCATGCATGCTGCATCTTGCGATTAAAGGAGACTGCTAAACCACAACAAAATTAATAGAGATGACGCACTGAAGATGTTGGTAGAGTATCTAGAAGCTGGCCCATGGGATGCCATAAAGGAGTTATAAGGCACCCGAGGGGCTCATGTCATGTTTCGACTCCTGGAGAGGTTATATACATAACATGTGTATGTAGTAGAGTAGTCCACTAGTGATGACGAGTAGGTTGTGCAACATAGAGCATACACTCTGATAGCATACCTGTTTTATTTGGCACATCCATTTTTATGGACAAGAGTGCCACTTATGTGGATGTGGTATACATGTAATACTTTAATGACTTAGAGAGGATCCATGAGTATAATTAGGGGGTTGCTTGTTTTATCTACATGTACTCCAAGTTAGCTAAAGGTTATATGTGGAAGACAAAACAAATGACAGGAAGCATCACATTGTTGACGGTAATATTTCAGCATCTTTTAGTGTTTTTATGTCATTTTTATAAAACTTTTGCTACGCCAATGATTCATATGTCAAATTTTAAGGCTTGGATCCTCCAACACTTCCCACGCATATCTGGTTGGTCATGTGCTCCAACCTACATAGAAAGACGCAGAGGGTCATAACCCATAGTAGCGGGAGTGTTGCACACGACTACACCTATTGGTATTTTAGGGTGTCACATCTTTATATGACACTGGATGCTCTGGGAGATTCATCTTGTCTAGCTCATCAGGAGATATGAGAGGAGGAGGAGGCTAGGGAAAATTATGTTATTGGTGCGTTACCTAGATGTTGTTGTATCAGGGAGATTGAGCAAGCGGATATAGACACAAGACTCTTTTCGGATGGGTCAAATTTGAGGGACGTTCTAGATGCCATGATGGGGGAGGCACGAGAGGTACTTTAGTACAGGAGGTAACATAGGAATAGGGCAGCCCGAGTCCGTCATACACAGTAGTACATAGTATTTGTATTAGGAGCACTATTTTCGATTCTATTTTATTTTAACTTTATTCTGTATTTCAGATTTATTAATTTATATATACCATTTCATATTATTCTGAAAGTGTTTGGTTTTATTTATACAAAATTGAAAATGATATTATAGCTATAATATATCGTCAATTTAATTAGAGCACCTCTAAAACAAAGTAAAAAATGATTGTCTAGTATGGTTTTGGAGATTCAACTCTGGATTTTGTTGGGTGTGAATACGGAGATGTATCTTCGAATCAATTTATGTCAAAAATGACATTACAATGAGGAATTTATGGGGTGTACATGGAGTAATTCTGGAGATGAATCTCCGAAATAAATTTTGAAAAAAAAATATGGAGTGAGACTCAGTTTGGGGTGTTTCAGTAAGGCTCAGGGTGCGTCGGGAGATACATTTCTGAAATCAGATAAGCAATTTTAAATTTTCATAGGATGTTTTTCCACCACTTAGGGTGGGATTAGAAATTCCTTTCATATTTGGCATTATTAGTTATCATGGGATTTTTAGAAGGTTTTAAAAACTAGTTTGTTTAATTCAATTTAATAAATATATTTGGTTCGACCTCTAATCCCTCTTAATCCAAGATATTTGGTCACCCCCTCATATCTGACACTCTCCAATTGTTATACTTTTATTATATTATCCTTGCATATTAAAAATTCATTTTACTATTCAATTGTAATATTTAAAAAAATTTCAAAAGTTGTGCGTCTCATCGGATTTTATGAGCAAACTATCAAATTTTTACAAGTATAATTTTTACCGACATTTTATGTTTTATATCAAATTTTTGTGAAAAAAACATTCATTTTTATCGGCATTTTAGAAAATTTTGATAATAACTCATATTTCTCATGCAATTTTTACCGGATGTTTTTGAAAAATATGATTAAACCACATACATTTTTATTGGTTATTTTTAAAATTTGGTCAAAATGCATACAAGCACTACCAAATATTTCAAAAAAATCGCTAGAAGAACATATTGAGATGGTAATCAAATTTTTTTGAAAAAATCGAGAAAGTCATGTTGATTTTTGGATTTTAAAAAAATCCTACAATTCTAAACTCTTTATTTTTTTCAATGAGGACCAGAGGAAAAGAACGACACAATTGCTTCTAGGCAGATTGATAAAGGTACATAAAGGTATTGTTTGAGGGCATATGACATCAATGATTCGCATATCCAGACAGGGATAACCCTGATTGGTTCTCACAGGAGGATAATAGTTGAGCAGTCACGTGCACCCTGCACTATGCAACGTATAGGTGATATACGAGCTAGAGATCTTACATATATATGAGCTTGATGTTGTGGTTGTTGACGATGTCATGATAGAAGCTTTGGAGGTTAAGGGTCAGGATGACAAGCAAATTTTGGCTGAGATAAAGGTGACCTATCATACTCAAACAGAGGCCTTGACTGATATAGATGTGACTCTTTAGGCTGATATCGAGGTGACTCCTCATCCTGATACAAAGGTTACTACTTCAACGAATATGGAGGCGATTACTATGACTGATATAGAGGTTACTTCTCTGGCTGATACACATGTGACTGATCTAGCTTCGACGAAGTTATATGTACAAACTGATAGAGTGTTTCCTGGAAGGCCCAATGATCGTTCCGTGCTCACTGAATTTTCTGATTATATATATTATTTTGAACTTGTTTTTATTTATTATTATTATTGATATGTTGAAAATATTTTAAGCTTTTTACCTTATTTGTTACAGGATCGCATGCCACAGAAGGTGCCCACCCCTAGGGCGAAGCTTAAGAAGTTCCTAGATCTCCAGATGCTTAAGGAGGTCAGGGATATTGTTGATGATTGTGACCTCCTTTCATTGGTATAATGTTTGATGACCTTGCTCGACGCTCTACTATCGTCAACTTTTGTTGAGCGATGCAATAAGGAGACATCCTCCTTTCACCTTCCATTTAGTGAGATGACGATTACTTCGGATTATGTATCCTTCCTGTTTCATCACCCCCATGCCAAATTGTTTCTTCACCACTCATTACATTGACCAAGAGCTTGCATGTATTACTATTACACATGATTTGGTGGTTATTGAGGTACGAGTGAGAAATGAGTTTAAGTTTAACAAGGGTGCTCACTTTTTCCTATCTTGGTTTCGGGATAGGTATATGAAGCACGTGGGGCAGTGTACGTATGAGGGAGCCACTAGGGTATACATGTTACATCTTGTAAGATGTACCATCTTAGCAGATAAGTCTCATGTATATATCGGTGCGAGGTACATGTCTTTGTTTATTAACCTTAACCATGTCAGCTCGACATGGGGGTATGCTGCATTGATTGTATTATATTCTTCACTTGGAGAGACGACTTTCTTTGAGATGAGTTACCAATTATATGAGTCTATTTCAGGTATAAAAATTTATTATGTCTAAATAATTTAGTTCTTATTTAAGACATATGTTGATTTGCCAATGTTCTTGTGCAGTGTTGGATATACGAGCATTTCCTGCTAATTTATGACAGGTAGGTTACTCTTATCAATGTGCTGACCTTAAACAATGTCATATTTACACCATACACATACCATAGAGTGCATCAGAAGTTTGATGACACTTCCCTTTTATGGTTATATGTGATGGGAGATCTTAGTGTCTAGACACTTACTTGAGAGGTGTTTGCGCTAGTTTGGGTATGTCTAGGACATCCCACGACTAGCCCATATTGTGCCAAATATGGGCAATGATAGATGGTTTGTGTCTAACGTTGTCAACTATATCGGTGCTATTATAGATCATGCAATGAAGGTACAATTCCTTGGGAAGTGTGTGGGTAGTTACTTAGAGTGGTACCTTTGTATCACACCCATTGGTCATTCATATGATGTTGAACCTTTTGATGATGGGTGACCTTTTGATGACATGCCACCGCCTCCATTTGGTGTGGCTGATCAGTAACGCCTGCAGATGATAATAGTCACTATAGATAACCTAGTGGGTTTGGTAAAGATAAATAGTGAGATTTATACTTTACCATCGTAGGAAGCACACATAGCCCATGGAGGACTTGTGTAGATTTTATTATTTTTGTATTATTATCAAACATTTGAACCATACAGTTTATTAAATAACATTGTATCGCTTTCATTATTGTGGGATTAGCATAACATAACACATGACAATTAACATAACTTAATACATACAATTACATAATAATAATAAATAACAAAAGTTAGACACTACTAGATAATTTTGAATATTTTGACATCTTGATTATACCGTCAACAGGTCTAGAATTTGTCGCATCAAACTTGATTGTTCCCTTTGTTTGCCTACGTTGATATGTTCTCCACATAACCTTTAAATCTTTATCGGTCTTCAGCTAAATTTTGGTGTAATTCACATTTCCTTCAGTCTCAATCCATGGTGCATGAAACTCGGTCTTATCCACCATTTTGTTCTTAGTGTGGGGCAACAATTTATCCAATAAGGATCTTAGAACAACGAGGATAGTGGTTTCCTCGGGGAGTTAAAAATCAACAAGAGTGTTCCGTTCACGATTGAAAATGGATGTAGTTGGCAAATTGAACCTCTTGAATAAGTGGTGCTAATATTCAATATGACGGCGCAGGGTGGACCTGCATGGTCAGTACTCCAAGACCAAGTTAGTTTATGATTCAAGATGAGTATAGTGAAAAGTGGAACATAAAGTGCACATTACTTTCTCATGTGAACTGATTTATACCTTGGGCTACATGGAGTTGATTTGAGATGAATTTGACCTTAGTTATTTGGGCTTTGGCCGACCCAGAACAATGAGGTTTCACACCATTGAATGACACATATGCCATAAACGAATATTGAGCCATGCTAATTATGGACCACATACAACAGTCGATGTAATCATAGTTATACAAAATCATCGGCAAAATCTCAATCGTAAAAATTTAAACTACCAAATATTTTTGTAGCACTTTTAAATATTCGATAAATTCATGAGCTTTTCAAACAAAAAAAAATAGGCGATTTTACACTATTGAGTTTTTCAACATTTTAAAAAAAAATCCGATGATCCATGATTTTTTTAAATCGATATATTTTTCCACGCACTAATTTTTTTTAATAAAAACTAATATAAATGTATATCGGATTTTTAGATTCGTACCGACTTTTAAGAATACATTTATTGGTTGGCTGTCAACCCGCTATGATGCTATAACAAACTTCCTTTAACCAAAAACATGAAGACTTGATCAAATTAATAAGTTACAAACTTCAAGTATATTCATATTTAGATAGTTGTATATTGCCAATGAAATTTTCAATTTTATAAAGAATTAAAGATCATAAAACGTTTGCATACATCCAAAAATAGTACACATAACCACATAGATCACATGTGTAAAAATTATCTCTAATTATTTGTTATAAAAAACCCAAAATAAATAATAAAAAATAGTATTGACATAATTAGTGTTTGTTGAAATGTAAAGTATTCTTGTATATATTCCACAATAATCGAATGAGAATAAAATATAAAATATCAAATGTGATATTTTATACTGTATAAACTATAAAAAGATGAATTTAATTAAAATACACTCTTATAAAAAGAATTTTTCACAACAACTTAATTATAAATATTAGATTTTAAGAAGAATTTGATTTTTATTTTAATCATCGAATAAATTAAATAGATGATGATAATAAATTGTTTCTGTAAAAACTTTTACACCAAAAATACATAACTTATTAATCTTAAAAAGTTGACATTATTCTTCCTTGTAAATGAGTGTTATTCGATGTCTTACTTTAATGTAGCTTGCACATATAACATAAGAATATCCCAACTGTTTCTTTTTTTTTTTTTTTTTTTTTTTTTTTTTTTAAATTTTTTAACAACCTTTATGCTGTGAATCTTATAAAACCAATAAGAAAAGGGAACGCACTAGCGTTTTAGCAATACAAAATTATTAAACAGGAATTTGAATGTTGTGTGTGTAAAGAGCTTATATAAAAAAAATCTTTCCGATAGTATATTTTGACAGCTAATTTATGAAGATTTTGACAGCTAATTTATGAAGATTTTAATTGAGTTTAGATTAAGAAAAAAAATAATCACATAGTATAGATTAAGAAAAAAAATTCAAATTCTTAAATAGAATTTAAAATTTACTAATGTTTTCTTTGACAAAATATTGAAATCACACATCGTATCTAAGTTTGGCGTCAATTTGCTGATTGTGGCGCTGTGTTTCTACATCTAAGCTTTATGTTAGTTTAAATGGATGCATCATAATTAACTATTGTTAAATTGGTTTTCATTTATAAAAGCTTTAGAATTATGATTTGACACTTCAACATATGCTAATCATCAAGCATAATTATTTAAGTTGAAACAAGAAGTTTCTGTTGTTGAATACAAAGCTAAATTTGAGAAATTGAGAAATTAAATTGTGGGACTGCCTCAATAAGTTATTCTTAATTGTTTTATTTATGTTTTAGCACCCAAAATTAGAAATTAAATGACTATTCATATAATTGTCTCAATCTCTCAAGCAATTGGCATTGCCGAACTCAATGAAGCCAAATTAAAAGATGGCAAACCTAAATTTCAAAAACCATTTTCATACGTTTTCAACCGCACAAACCACGCCTTACAAAACACCTTAATTCCAAAACTCCAAAACTTAGCCTTCTCACAATATACTTTCATTCCTAAACCCTCATCCACTACCCGACCACCCAAACTTTCCATAATACGCCTACCATAAATTCAAATATAAGAATGACGTCCACAAAGTCTTTGCTATAATTGTGATGAAAATTTTGTGTTTGGACAAAATTGTGCTTCTAGTAGATTTCTCCTAATTTTGGTTGAAAAAGACACGCAACAAACAAAATAACGGTAAGAGTTAAGCAATGTTGAGATAGATCCCACTGATACTTATTTCCAAATATCACTCAAAGCTTTATCAGGTCAATTTTATCCATAAGCTCTCAAATTTCACGAATATTTAGAGGACTTCCTATGTCAGTCTAATAGAATATCTTCATTAATAGAATATTAATAGAAAATGATCTGTCATTATCTCCATATGTAATTATATTCATGAGACATCAATTCCTTCTTAAAAAGGGATTTGGAAACAATTGTATATATTTGTGATATCATATCAATGAAAATCACAAAATTATATTTCTTTATGGTATCAGACTACACGATCTAAATATATCCCTCTTAGTCACTGTAGCTTTTCTATTCCACCATGACTAACACCTCTTCTTCTTCCCCATCCAACGGTGACGACACTTCGTCAAGGACGAACCAATTCCCTCCTGTGGCGAAAACCAACTTCCATTCTGCTTTCGCCATTACCAACGTCAAAAACATAATACCAGTGACGTTGGATAATGACTCTGATCTCTATCTCTCTTGGTCCGCTCTATTCACCGTGCAAGCGCGTGTTCATAATGTGCTTGATCACATCATACCACCTATTGACGAGCAAGCTCGTGCTGAAGCAACCACCGTCAAAGCCAACGATTCCGACCTTTGGAATCGTCTAGATGTTATTGTGTTGCAATGGATGTATGCAACTGTCACACAAGACATACTCCATTCTGTTCTTATGATTAACGATACCGCAGAGCTATGTTGGAATCATATGCTGCTATGTTCAATGATAACAAGCACTCACGGGCCGTTCAACTTGAAAACCAGTTTAGCAATACCAATCTGGTAGATTTTCCCTCCACCAAAGCCTATTGCAACTGTCTCAAGCTCCTCTCCGATCAACTCGCAAACGTTGATTCTCCAGTCACAAATACTCGTTTGGTATTAAAAATGATCTCTGGTCTCACCGAGGCTTATGACGGGTTCATAACATACATCCAACAACACGATCCTCTTCCAACCTTTGCAACCGCAAAATCAAGACTTGAACTTGAAGAATCTATGATGCTTTAGCGAGCCGCTCGTGACTCTGGCTCTTCCTCCACTCCGGTGGCCCTCATGGCCAAAACTACACTGTCAAATGATGATGTTCCTCGCCATTCCTCTCCTGGTTACACTTATCAAAATCGTAACCCACCATCCAATACCTCTCGCGGCAATTGAGGCAAAAAGAACAACTGCAACAACGGTGGCCGAAACTATGGGAGGGGTAGTTGGACCGATCCCTATCATTTCAACAGCGGGGGTCGTGGTCAGAGTCAACAACAGTGGCAACAATGGATGCCATGGCAACAATGGGCTCCATGGAATATACCACCTTGCCCGTATCCATCTTACAATGGGAGTAGGCCCACTAATACTATACAGACTCAACAAGGAGGAGTCATTGGGCCAAAACCATAACAGGCTGCTTACAATGTTAATGCGCCCAACCCAACTGATATTGAAACTGCTTTACACACCCTCAATCTTTGTATATGGACACCGGAGCCACTTCTCATATGACATCATCGCAAGGTAATCTTTCGTCTTATTTTAAATTGAGCAAAAATAATAATATAATAGTCGGAAGTGGCCACTTTATTCCAATTTATGGCCTTGGTAGTGCACACATAAAACCTCCACACCCCCCTTTTATCCTAAACAATATACTACATGCTCCAAAGTTAATTAAAAACTTAGTGTCTGTTCGTAAATTTACCACAGATAATAAGGTTTCAATTGAATTTGACCCGTTTGGTTTTTCTGTGAAGGATTTTCAGACGGGAATGGCTCTAATGAGATGTGAGAGTCGAGGTGATCTATACCCCATCACAACCAACGTCAACTCCAAAAATAAATCCAAGCCTAATCTTTCTCTTGCAGCTTTATCGTCTTCTCTGTGGCATGATCGCTTGGGTCATCCGGGAGAACAGATTTTAAATTCTCTTAGACAAAATAAATTTATTGAATGTAATAAATCTAGACAAATACATTCTCGTTTATGTCGTTCTTGTCCTCTTGGTAAACATATCAAGTTGCCTTTCATGAATTCAAATAATACTAGTCTTTTGCCGTTTGATATTTTACATAGCGATGTATGGACGTCTCCCGTTGTAAGCTCTTTAGGTCACAAATATTATGTTCTTTTCTTGGATAATTACTCAAATTTTTTGTGGAATTTTCCAATGTCAAATAAATCTCAAGTATATTCTAATTTTCAAAAACTAAAGGCTTACATCAACACCCAATTTCAACGAGAAATTAAAACAATCCAATGTGACAATCGTAGTGAATACGTCAATAATAATTTTTGAAACATGTGTGATATTAATGGAATGTCATTTCGTTTGTCTTGCCCTTATACATGGTTACAAAATGGCAAATTCGAACGAAAAATATGCTCCATTAATAATATTATTCGAGCTTTATTAATTCACGCGTCTTTACCACCTACTTTTTGGCATCATGCTCTTGAAATGGCAACATATCTCTTAAACATTCTGCCAAACAAAACCATAAATTTTGAGTCACCACTTAAAATGTTATATCACAAAGAACCCTCTTACTCACATCTATGGGTGTTTGGTTGTTTATGTTATCCTCTATTTTCTTCCACTACGATACATAAACTCCAACCTCGATCCACTCCGTGTGTCTTTCTTGGGTATCCGAAAAATCATCGAGGATATAAATGTCTAGATTTAAAATCCAATAAAATTATTATTTATCGCCATGTCCTATTTGACGAAACTCATTTTCCATATGCAAAGTTGCACACCCCTCAACCTACTACATATAACTTCCTTGAAAATGAGTTTTCACCCTACTACATAAACGATATAATTACCCAAACACAAAATAACCCACACAACAACCCATTAGTTCATCCCTCAAACCGGCCCACATCATCCCATACGAACCCACCCACAACCATAACCTCACCCACTCGGTCTCACACCCCTATTCCTCCTTCACAACAGCCCAACACATTATCAAATACAAACTCCCTCTCCCCACGCCTCACAACAACAGAGACTGAATCCATTAGTCAAAAGGCCATTCCTTCAATTTTCCAACCCACCTTACAAACAGATACAAAACCTATTACTAGAAGTCAACATGAAATTTTTAAGCCAAACCACAAATATTATGGCCTCCACACCCATGTTACAAAATCTCCTATACCTAAAAAACCAGTGTCTGCACTTAAAGACTTAAATTGGAAAATGGCCATGGATGATGAATATAACGCTCTAATTAAAAATAAGACGTGGGATTTAGTGTCACGACCCACTGGTGTTTATGTTATTCGATCTATGTGGATTTTTAGACATAAAGAAAATTCTGACGGTTCTTTTGAGAGGCATAAAGCCCGACTTGTAGGTGATGGTGCAGGTCAACAGGTTGGCATCGATTGTGGAGAAACTTTTAGTCCAGTGGTCAAACCAGCTATTATTCGTACTGTCCTTAGTATTGCTATTTCAAAATCTTGGGAAATTCATCAGTTGGATGTCAAGAATGCTTTTCTCCATGGAGAACTAAAAGAAACGGTCTACATGCATCAACCGTTGGGATTTAAGGACTCATTGAATCCTCATCATGTTTGTCTTCTACGCAAATCACTATATGGGCTTAAACAAGCTCCTCGAGCTTGGTACAAGCGATTTGCAGATTATGTTTCTTCTATTGGCTTCTCTCAAAGCAAGTGTGATCACTCTCTTTTCATCTACAAGAAATACACTCATATGGCTTACATCTTACTGTATGTTGATGATATTATTCTTACTACTTCTTCTGATGCTCTACGAAAATCTATTATTTCACTCCTTAGTTCAGAGTTTGCTATGAAAGACTTGGGACCTTTGAGCTATTTCTTGGGTATTACAGTCACCCGCCATCAAAGAGGTGTTTTTCTCTCCAAGAAAAAGTATGTCGAAGACATCCTAGTACGCGTCGGCATGTCAACTTGCAAGTCTTGTCCAACCCCAGTTGACACAAAGCCAAAGATGAGTGCCACACATAGCATTCCATATGAGGATCCATCACTTTATCGCAACCTTGCAAGTGCTCTTCAGTATCTCACCTTCACTCGGCTCGATATCTCCTATGCAGTTCAACAGATATGTCTCTTTATGCATAATCCAATGGATTCTCACATGCATGCCCTACAACGCATCTTACGCTACATTCAGGGCACACGAAATTACGGTTTGAATCTCTATCCTTCATCTACTACCTCCCTAATATCATATACAGATGCCGATTGGGGAGGGTGTCCTGATACCAGGCGCTCTACTTCTGGTTACTGTGTGTTTCTAGGTGATAATTTGCTTTCTTGGTCATCAAAACGTCAACCCACTTTATCACGATCAAGTGCTGAAGCCGAATACCGTGATGTTGCTAACGTGGTTTCTGAATCTTGTTGGCTACGCAATCTCCTTCTCGACTTACATTGTCCTATTCATAAGGCCACCTTAGTTTACTGTGACAACGTAAGTGCAATATATCTCTCCGGTAACCCAGTTCAACATCAACGAATGAAACACATTGAGATGGATATCCATTTCGTTCGCGAGAAAGTAGCTCGCGGCCATGTTCGGGTCCTCCACGTCCCTTCACGGTATCAAATTGAAGACATTTTTACCAAAGGCCTTCCATTAATACTCTTTCAGGACTTCAGGGACAGTCTCAACGTTAGTCAACCTCCCGCTTCGACTGCGGGGGAGTAATAGAATATCTTCATTAATAGAATATTAATAGAAAATGATCTGTCATTATCTCCATATGTAATTATATTCATGAGACATCAATTCCTTCCTAAAAAGGGATTTGGAAACAAATGTATATATTTGTGATATCATATCAATGAAATGTACAGAATTATATTTCTTTACAGTCCTTGTTGACACAGGTGGTACTCATAATATATCACAACCTCGCATTGCGCAACATTTAAACCTAACCGCCACAATGATTCCCCCATTTTCAATTCAATTCTTTTTATTTAATATATCACAACCTAGCATTGCGCAACATTTAAACCTAACCGCCACAACAATTTCCCCATTTTCAATTCAATTCTTTTTATTTGCTGCTTCAAAATATATATATATATATATATATATATATATATATATATATATATATATATATATATATATATATATATATATATATATATATATATATATATATATATATATTCTCCAACATTTGAAATGTTTTGTTAACTTTACAATTTTGTCGATGAACCATTTAACTTGTTCGTTGTTGCTGAAATTTAAATATATATCCTTATATTATACAACATTGTCAAATCAGGTGCGTAGTGAGATTCACTTTGAAGCATAAGTGTAAATTAAATTAGATAAATGAGAGAATCTTATTTCTCACAATTTATTTGGATTTTGGACTCTGTGACATTTATAGCCCTTGAGCAATAATTAACCTAATCTGCAACTCTAAAAAAAGAGAAACTAAAAATCTTGTAAGATTTTGATTAGTTTAAAATTATATTAGAAGTGTGTTATGCAATTGTGAAAATTGGTATTGTGTTCATAGATAAATTGTTGTATTTACCTGATTATTCTAATTATTTGATAATTGTTGTATAATTATATATGATGTTGATTTGATGTGATAATTTGTAGTATTGGTGTATAAATAATAATGGATCATCCGTACTTTTAATCTCTCATGTTAACGGTCGTTAACAGAAATTAACGACGCATGTCACATGAACCTTTTTGATGATTAAGCATACCCACAATAGTATCAGTGTGACGAAGAAAATATCTTTCTAGTAATTCGTTTGAGTGATTTATTTGAAAGAAGAAAATATCTTTGACAAAGGTATATTGAAAAAGTATCTTCAAAATTCGTTTAAACCATACATCAAGAGGACATGCATCAAACATACTTGTATATGTTGAATAAGATCTATTATTAGTGCTCACAAATACCTTTTCAAAAATAAAACAACATTCTCGAATAAATGATAAATAGTTTTTCCAAGAGCATAATAGTGAATTAGGGTTCTTTTAGTCAACAAAGTGTGAACAATGGTGCATTAAACTAACTAACTTATTTTTCTAACTATAATATAATTTGTTCGGATGCATTTTTTTATAAGCCATATTTGAATTAAGTGAGTATAAGGGGACTCTACCCAATACAAATAAACATTAGCAAATCCTTACTATACAAGATAAAGGATTTGATCTCCAAGTTGTTAAGTTACAATTAAGAAAATCCCTACACTTCTTAATATGTCATTTCCAAGAGAAGTTTAGCATGTTCAAACATTTTCACCATATTTTTGTAAAATTGTATGTCTCTGATACATTGAGAGAGCCCCAAAATGGTTTTATCATTTATTTTTTAAGCTTTATTTGGAATTTAGTTTTATTTGAATCTTTTCTTCAATTATATATCTTTTAGAATCAAGTTTTGAATATGTATTTTAGCATACATAACTCAAAGTGTTTGTATATGAGTTTGAACAATATACTTTAAGTCAATTAGTCGAGTATTGTTGAACAAGAACTATAATTGAGATTGATTAAAGTCATATCAAAGGTAGAATCTCAAAACATAGTGGAAATTTTGAATTTTGAGATTTTGAATGTGTGATTTGAATCACACACATCAGAGTCAAATGAAACAAGACATAGAGGAACATGAATTTGTTGGAGCTTGTGAGTCGAATCACAACTAGCTCTTGATTCGAATCATGCAGTTGTGAGTCACGGTATATGCTTGAGTTGAATCATAGTATATGCTTGAGTCGAATCACATATCCTTCTGCAGTCCGTGCAAGTTTGAGTCGAATTATGACTAATCCCTAACTCATATCAAGACTCTTATGATTTTAACCATACCTTATTCATGACTTAAATCACGGAAAATGAGTCTCTCTATAAGTGTTGATCTTGTTCCACATGACTTTGTTAACTTAACTCAAATCACCAAATGCTCTTGACTCAAATCAAACATGAATTTTCACTTTTTTGTGCTTCATCTCCAACACTTATTAATCTTTATCACCTCTCAACCTTTCATAATGTTATAAAAGACATTCTTTCATTGATGATTTGAATACTCACAAATACGTTTTCAAAAGGATTTTGAATCTTTCTTGAAGATTTACAAATAATTTATTTTATCTTCTACTAAAATCTTTTTCCATTGTTGCATGGATCTGAATCTCATCTTGATTTATTTCGGATTAATTGAGAAAATTCATTTTTGGAGTTACGTTTCTTTGAAGATTTGTTTTTTCAGAGTCTTATAAGATTGCATGGTGTTGTGACTGGTTGTGACAATTCTAATGGAAAAGAATAAGATTCTTCTCTCTAAGTTGACTTTGACAGTGCTGTGTGGAAGCCTACGAATAAAGTAAGAGTTTTTTTGATCTTCGAACATATCAACGCTCAAGATACCGGCAGAATTGAGCGTTGGTATGTTCAAAGACGAAATGGTTGTCGTTATTGCTTTCTAAAATTTCATATTGATAGGTTTATCAGTTGGTAGTGATTTTTTGTATAAGCTATAGATTTTGTTAGAATTGGAAACTCAACTTTTTCTAACTATGGATTAAGTCTGTAAACATTGATAGTGGTATTTTACTTGTACTGAAATTTATTCAATATCACATCTTGTGAAATTCAGTAATTGTGTAATACATTTGGTTTGTAGTTTTTGGTGTAATTCAATTATTCAACTTGATTATTATGAATTGTTTAAGGACACTTACATAACTTTCAATCGATAAGGATAATCTCTTTTTTTTTTTCACAAACTTTTCTTCCACCACACAAAACATATTATTTTTGAAACTTTGATAAAACCTTTTTCAAAAGAAAGTTTTATTTTGGGAGGTCTATTCACTCCATGTAGAACGTTATTAGTCTATATTCTCACCCAACAATTTTCTTTAGAGCCAGTTTTTTGATCAAGTCTAAGCGACTCAAAACTTTAGGAATATGGGTGACGACGATCCTAAAGAAGCATAAAATAGAGCACCACTTTTAAAAGGAGAAAGTTATACTTATTGGAAGAATAATATGTATATACACTTAATGTCAGTTGACAAGAATATATGGCAGCAATCACTAACAGACCTTTTATACCTAAAAATGATGTCGATGATTCTATTAAAAACCCAAAAGATTTGATAGATGATGAAACCAAAATGACTTCATAAGATTTGAAGGCGAGGAATATACTTATATCTACATTAAGCGTTAAAGTGTATTACTCTATCTCACATCATAAAAGCGCAAAAAAAAACTATATGGAACCCTCTTCAAACCCTTTACGAAGCTATTGAAAACGTCAAAGATTCCAAAGTCAATATGTTGACAGAGGAGTGTGAATTTTTCCATATGGAACCCGGAGAATCCATGGAATACATGCAGAATCATTTTCTCCATTTAATCAACAAACTAGACAACTTGGGAAAGATCATTTCTAACAAAGATTATGCTAAGAAGATTCTGAGATGTATGTGTAGGGAATAACATATAAAGGTAATTGTCATAAAAGAGTCAAATGATCTTAGTTCTTTGTATATGACAGAACTATTTTGGAGTCTCACCGAACATGAAAATAAACTGAAATGGCTCGTAGAAAGCAAAGTGAAGTTGAAGAAAAGCAGGGTCTATCCTTGAAAGCTTTTTCATCAAGGACAAAAAAAAATAAGAATGAAGATGATAGTTCTAACAATGACTCTTCAAAATAAGAAGAGATAAGTTTATTCATCAAACGCAACAATTAATATATGAGGAAGCATAAGCTCAAGCCTTCTGATAAAAATCTTATTAACTTCAAAAAGTATTATCCGCATAAGAAGAAACATAAGATAAAAAAAGATGTCACATGCTTTGAATTAGGAAAATCGGGTCACTCTAGAACTATGTGTCAAAGTCTTAACAAACATCATAAGAAAAAGGATAAGAAATTCTACAAGATGAAGGGAAAACACATCAAAGGTCGTAGAGCCTACATATATTGGGAAGAATGTGCTAATTTATGCTTGACGACACATAAGAAAAGTGAATACTGTTAGAACACAGATTGGTTCTTAATAATATCTCTATGTTTTAATGATAACTATTATGAAATTTTGTATTTAAGAATTATATACTATAAAATTTGCTTGAGAATTTTTACTACAAATAGTAAATGAATTAACACTCCAGAAGCAAATCAGAATTGAACATAAGAAATTAGTTAGACTCTGAAGCGCCAGATGCACTCATTAGAATATTCTGATTGCTGCCAACAGAAGATTCTGAGCGTAGCCTCCAGAAGATTCTGAAGCAGAAGCTCCAGAAGGATCTGAAGTAGAAGCTCCAGAAGAATCTGAAGCAAGTCAGAAGCATCTGAAGCAAAGAAGAATTTTGTATGAAGAGTTTTTTCCAAAGCATAGTTTCTACAGAAGATTCTGAAAGTACTAAAGCTGCCAGTACTGAAGTTTTGTCTCAAATATGCTCTGATCTTAAACACGTTGAAAGCACACCTGCTGCAGAAGACTCTGATTTAGCAAAACTCTAATCATCATCAGAAGACTCTGACCCAATTAGACTCTGATGAATTTGCTGAAAACTGAAGAAGAAATATTCAAAGAATATATCCGTTGGAGTGAACCAAACGTCTCTTTCCTTATTTATGCTAGACACAAGAACACAGACAAAAAGGATTTTTCTATGCTTTCTTCTTCTAGGAAAGGTCACTTGATGTGAAGACAAAAAGGCTCAGACTTTTTGGACACTCTTCTCAACGTGAAGCTCACCTTGGATCAGTTGCCTATAAAAGCAAGACTCCACCAAATTCTTCAGTTGACATTTTGTTGAAAAGAAATCAAACATTCAAGCTCTCATACTTTCATATTCACTCTAAGAATTTATTTCTTTGTTCTAAATAGTTGAGTGAAAAATCACAGTTGTGATAAAGCTTTATAGAAGCAATCTTAAACACTTGTATTGATTTTACATTTGATTGTAATCCTTAAGAAGATCCAGTTAGGATCAGTAGTTCTTGAGAAGACTTTGAACAGTTGTTCTAAGTGTTAACTATTGTAATCAGTTGATTTAATAGTGGATTAAGTCCTTGATTGAGAAAGGAAAATCACTCTAGAAAAGGTGGACTGGAGTAGTTGAGTTCAACAAACCAGGATAAAAATACTTGAGTTTTTAATTCTAAGTTTTAATCTTTCATACTTATTCAACCCCCCTTCTAAGTATTATCTCACCTTCAAATACTTCTAGGTATGTACTTTTGTTCTTGAAGCTAAATCGTCTTATAAGAAATTGTTGAAAGCTTTTAGTGAAATGCATGCATATGATACACCCCTAAACGTGAAACACCACAGAGCAAGATTGTAAAACTGTAGCAAGGTGTGTATAGCCCCTCTCTCATATTCTATAACAGTATGAAGCAGGCTAGGGATCCTTCCATAATCTTCTTTGAAAGTCTCCAGATTACTTTGAGTAGTTTTGGAAATCAGGCTGCGGATCAACTAAAATCCGGCGATTGAAACTTGTAGCTGATGGTGTCCTTCCTACATTACCCATTTGTGAAGAGCTTGTCAACGAGAATCAAAGATAAAATGCAAACCCTGGAAATAAAGAAACATGAATGTTAAAATGTAGATATGATTATGCAAATGCAAACATGGGATCAAGATATCCAATATGCTCAGAATAGTTGTCGTGCTGCTGACTAAATAATACCAAAATTCCGCTCTGACAAGAAATCCAGAATACCAGAATACTAAGATAACCAGAATACCAAGTTCGCATTGATAAGAAAACCATAAATCCAGGTGGGATGAAAATCAAGGTTTCCTGCAAAAACCCATCCCCTTTCACGTGTGGATTCTAGTCTTGGACATGGCATCCTAGCAGGTCCTCAGTATCATGGACTCTCAGATCGAGAAATGATGATACATTCACCATTTTTGGTTTGACATCATCATCAATCAAGGAGGTCTCAACAGATTTCCCATGAACGGTCTCCAGAGTCATAAGCTCCTATCAGACCACCCTAGTTACTACATAAACATGCAGTTCAGAGTATCCTCAAGAAAACCTTGTCTGAATGTGAACTCAAGCCAACAATATGTGACAAATGCCATGCAAGTCAACAAGAGCCCACTCTAATCCTATGTGTGTACTCGAGCCTGGGTATTGGGCTCATCTCTCGTGGACCAAACCCACCTAACAGCACAGCAGCAGTAGAACAATATGATAACAATAATCAAGTGAAATAATATAATGCAAATGCAATAATATACAACAAATAATGTACGTAAAAGCATAAAAAGTAAACACCCAAAGAACAGAAACAAACAAGCGTTAGGATTGACTCGCATAAGGAAGCAGAGCTCACAGCAGAGTCGTCAGCTGTCACAACTGCGGAAAACACCCGGCGGAATAAACAGAAGAGGCGCCACCAAACGTTATTTATACCAACGAAGGGAAAGGAAATGATCGAAGAAAACCTCAAAAAGGGAAAATACATTATCATCACAATCAAATCTAGGGTTCGGGAGTCAATTAAGTGAGAGGAAGGTATTAACATCCCCTCACGTCTATTGTACTCAATGGGATCCACGCTTGTTGTTCTAATCAAATGGTGTGTTATCTAAAGCCTACTGCTAAACGAAAACGAGAACAAAAAAGAAAAGGGAGAGAGAAAGGAGACTTGATAGGACTTCGCCGTCCTAGGCCTACGTATTTTGCCGTGCAATGGGAAAGTCAGAGTCAATGTAGTTCAGAAAACTACGAGTGAAGGGGGAAGGTTGCTCGCCAAGACATCACCGTCTTGTACCTACGTATCCTCATTCGGATGAGAAAGAGGAAGTCAGAGCAGTCATAGTTCGACGTACGATTCGATACATTTTTTTTATAAGCGGCGTTAAGTTTCCAATCCAGCAGTTAAGATCGATGCCTATTTGTGGTAGAACGAAAAAATAACATACTCTTTCTGAAAATGAATTGACAAACAATCCTGAAGGATGAAAATGATTTGAATTTGTTTGTGATTTTTAGAGAAGTGAATTGACTTTATTTGGAATATGCATCGCACTGAAGTCTATGACATAGGATTGAATACTTCGCGCTAACGATCCAAATGTCTCGCACACAAAGTACCCTAGATGAGGTTAGAAATGCATCCGCTCATCTTTTCTAATGTGCTTAAGGCTCGTGGCGCACAATACACATCATATTTATTAAGTGTTTTGATTTTGTTTTAAGAGAGAAGAGAAAGAGATGCACAGAAGGTCAAAGGGGAAACTCGGTCCTAACGTTATCATGCAAAATGGCCCTAAGGTCGGTATGCGAGAGGAAATTCTATCCTTATGTTAGAATTTAAAAGTGGACCTATGGTTGAGGTTAAAATGGACCAACCTAATGTTATCATGCATGGATTAACTCCTAATGTATATCCTACTCCAAGCTTAATAGAAAATTAAGTTGGACTAGGACGCCTTAAGGGAGCATGCAAGAACAAAACGAAACAAGAAAAACAAATAAAAAACAACAGCTACAACAGTGTTCCAACTTCAGAACAACAATAAAAACCCAATAAATAAGCACAACAATATTTAACAACTCATGTTTCATCACATAACAGGTGTAAAAAGTAGCAGGTAGGATGGGTGCACAATTAGCATCATGTAAAATCCAAAACAGTAGGTGTGAAAGTCATGCAGCATGTAACATCAACATTGCAACGAAAGCATATGACATGGTAAGGATCAATCATGAACATGCATTAACAATCAAGCACAAAATAAGTTCGATGCACAATTAAACATTCGACGCGAACATCATGCATATTCAAAACCAATTAATCGATCAAACAATCACGCGCTTGCGGAATTGGAAACAAACATAAGCATGTGATACATATCTAGCAAGATAAACATCAATAACCAACAATCACCAATATGCAAACGAATACACAACATGATCATCACACCAAGAATGCAACACGACAATCATAAATGTTCATCAACAAAAACCAAAATCCATAAATAAGCAAAAGCTCTTCCAAAAGTGATTCCAACAAGTAAGCAATAATCCACAAATAAGCAAAAGCTCTTCCAAAAGTGATTCCAACAACTTGATTCAAGATACAAATGAGCTACCAAACCATAATTAAACTAAGGATAATGATGCAATGAAGGTTTAGCTCAAGGATTCACAAATTGCAATGTACAATTTGTGAAGCTTTTGGGTATGGAGCTTTTGTGAGGGTTTTGGAATGAGAGAAAAGTTGAGAGAATTGAAGTGAGATGTGTAGAAGATTCAGAAAATGAGTGAGAGTTATGAGACGTTTAAAGTGAAACAATTTAAGTATGGTTTAGGTTTGGAATTAAATGTAGTTTGGAGTGTGGGTTAGTGTGAGAATGGAAATTAGGAATGGAATTAGGAACAGAAAATATTTGAAATTTGGACGGAATTGAATTAATTTGTGAAAATGAATCAAATTTTAACCAATTCTAGATCCTTCTACTGATACACATGGGAAATCACATGACCAAAATGCCATCCAAATGCTGCAGTGCTTAAAAATGAACAATCTGGGCAAATTTCTCTTGTGTTAATCGATTACCACATTCAAAATTTCAAATTTGACGCCATAAGGAGGGAAACATGGAGAATCTCATGTAACCACTTGTTCTAAGCATAGTTTGGCCTCTGAAACTTGTCTTTTGATATTGCACATGTATAATACCTTAAATAAACTATGAATTGTCTCCTGCACTTGAAATAACATGCTGAAAAGTATAATTCGGTACCCGATCGCTGAACAAAATAAGTGTTGAAGCCTCTGGTGCTTGCTGCTTAAAAACTTGCAATAAAAGGAAGCCTTGAGTCATAGAAACAAATTGATCTCATGTCCCAAGAACCAATTCCATGATATGCACAATGATAATGCGAAAATGAACGAAATATAAGTCAGTTACGGTTAAGAACGATATGGAAAATTTTTATGTGTTACAGTATGCTGAATGGAAAATTTTATACACCAACTTGTAGCAACTTATGAGTTGATGCATGCTGAGTGGAAAATAATTTCCCACCTATTTGTGCAGTATGAGTTAACCTGTAGCATCTATTAGCTGATGCATAATACTTAATTTTGACCCAAAATCTTTTTTTGTCTTAGTAAATGATTTTAAACAAATAAGGATGATTATGCACTCCTAATCATGAAAATGCACACTTAGACTGGGAGGATACCATCCAATATACACAAATACTAAGTTTCTTAGTTTTGACATCAATAAAAATATACTACTATGAGGGAGATGCACTAACAGATGGGGAGAACCTCATGTGGTTTTGTTGCTTGTCTTTTAAGATTTACTTTTAATTTTGTTCTATTTGAGTCATCTTCAATCGCATATCTTTAAGGATTGAGTTCTGAATCCGTGCTTTAGCATGCATAATCTTAAGTGTTTGTGTTTGGGTTTACAGATTATGCTTTAGGTCAATTATGTGAGTTTTGTTGAACAAGAATCATAATTGAGATTGATTAAAGTCATGTCAAAGGTAGAATCTCAAAACATAGATGAAAATTGGATTTTTAAGATTTTGGATGTGTGATTCGAATCACACACATCCGTGAGTTAAATCAAACAAGGCAGAGAGGAATAGGAATATTTTGAAGCATGTGGTTCGAATCACATCTAGCTCTTGATTCGAGTCATGCAGTTGTGATTCGAATCACATCTAGCTCTTGATTCGAGTCATGCAGTTGTGATTCGAATCACAATATATGCGTAAGTTGAATTGTATATCCTTCTTTATCCACTGCCAAGTTTGAATTAAATCATGACTAAGCCCTGAATCGAATCATGACCTTTGTGAGTCAAATAATGCCTTATTCTTGAGTTGAACCATTGAAAAATGGGTCTCTCTTTAAGTTTGATATTGTTAGTCGTCACTTTAATAACTTGACTCAAATCACCAAACACTCTTAACTCAAATCAAACATGAATTTTTAACTTCTTTTTGTGCTTCATATCCAACACTTATAAATCATTTTCATCTCCCAACCTTTCATAATGTTAGAAAACACATTCTTTCATTGATGATTTAAAAACTCACAAACCACTTAATTTTTCAAAAGGGTTTTGAATCTTTCTTGAACACTTGCAAACAATTTCTTTCATCTTCTACCTCATTCTTTTTCCATTGTTACATGGATCTGAATCTCATTTTGATCGATTTATGATTGATTGAAGAGATTCATTTTTGGAGTTAACATTTTTTGAAGATTTATTTAGGATTTCAGAGGCTTACAAGATTGTGTGGTGTTCTGTCTGGTTGTGAAAATTCTATTGGAAAATAAGAATATTTTTCTCTCCAGGTTGACCTTGTTAGTGCTGTGTGGAAGTCTACTAACGCTCAACATACCATCAAAATTGTGTAAAAATTGACGTAGATGGAGACTTAAAAGCAGGTTTTTGGGGATAGAAGATTCAAGAAGCAATCTCAAGTAAAGATTTTTCATAGAGTATAGTTCCCGGAGTTGTGTACAAGTCAAGATTTAAAATAAAGGAAGTTTAATTTTTTGCATTTTATTTATGGACTAGTGATTGTACGAACTTTTCTTATAATTTTTAACGGGAAACCATTGGAGAGTGGATTAAGCACAAAGCGAAGACGAACATGACAAACCACTATAAATTCTTCTGGTGTACACTTCTCTCTCTCTCTCTTTATATATATATATATATATATATATATATATATATATATATATATATATATATATATATATATATATATATATATATATATATATATATATATATATATATATATATATATATATATATATATATATATATATATATATATATAATTCAAGCCTTTAATTCGTAGTTGATTGCATGATTAGATTGTCGTTATTGCTTTCTAGAATAACATGTTAATAGGTTTATTTATTGGTAGAAATTTGTTATATAAGATTGTGTTAGAATTTTAAACTCAACTTTGTCTGATTATGAATTAAGTTTGTAAACATTCATAGTGGTATCTTACTTGTAGTAAAAGTTATTCAACATCACATCTTGTAAAATTGAGTGATTGTGTAATATATTTGATTTGTAATTTTTGGTATAATTCAATTGTTCAACTTGATTATTGTGAACTGTTTAAGGACACTCACATAACTTCCAATCGATAAGCATAATGTCTTTTTTACGCAAACTTTGCTTCCTCCATGAAAAACATATTGTTTTTGAAACTCCAATAAAAACCTTTTTCAAATGAAATATTATTTTGGGAGGTTTATTCACCCCCTCTAGATCGTTATTAGTCCATATTCCCACCAATTTAAGCCTTCCATTGACCAACATATAGTTCTTACAAAGCCAAAGGGACCAGCACACAGATAGCCACAATAAGCCATTCACCATTGTTTGATCCTACCTTTTAGCTTCCTACAAAAATACTTGGAATTTTTTGCAATTGAGCCTTCTGTTTTTATAGAATCCATTCCAATCCATCCATACAGTAGATTTCACATATGATTGGCTACAAAGTAATTCAGAAATAAGTGATAATATGATTCTTCTACTTCATAAAAATGAGGGAAGCTCATATCATGTCTATCAATGATCACATTCCTTATACCAAGCTCCACTCTAGTTATAAAGATATTGAGCAAAGTCCTCCAAGCAAACAAAATAATATTGCTAGGAGATTTCAACTTTCAAATCTTTTCCAACTCTTGATGAATGCTGACAGGAATAAAAGACCTTGCATTTACAATCTCAGCAAGCAAAATCTCATTGTGACATATAAATATTATGTAATTTAAATATTTAAAATATTATTTCTTTGATATGTATGGATTTTATAATCGAGACAATTTTTTGTTGTTGTTGAGAAATATAGACTTGCTAGGAGAAATAATCAATTTGTTAACAATAGAGATATAAATAAATAGATATGTCAAAATAGAAAGACAAAAAAAGGAAAATTAAATTTCAATAGTTTCAATAACATAATTTATAAAGTGGTTATTATAATATGATAGATTAGTGACAGGGTTACAATATTGATCAATATTTCAAAGGAAAAAAAAAACAAACTTTCAGAATTTTCATTTGTTTGACACAAATTCAACATTACATTATAAATAGTTAAGTTTTACTAAGAAAACTACGTAATGAGCCACTTTTAAAAAAGGCTACATAAACTAAAATAATAAAATTAGAGATAATTGCTAAAGCACGCACCATATATTAAAATTGATAACAATCCTTAAGCCATGCAATGTTTCTTGATATCTCTTTTGGATTGAAGTTTGGCCTTCTAACAATACTCTTGAGCCCATAAGAAACTTTTTCATCAAGGTTTATGACTGCCACATATCATGGTAAGAGTGGTTGTTTAAAAGGAGAAACGCGGGATGGTAATTGGGGGTATGTGGCGCACTGCCATTGGCTGTTAGAAAAAGGAAATATTTGATGGTTTTTAGGGGAAAATTATGTGGTTTCTTTTGTTTAAAGGGAGTTTGAATTTTTTTTGGGAACTAGAAATTTCATGAAAAGTGGTTGAATTTATGTGATACAAATTATATCATGGATAGTGCAAATAATATCACTAATCAACCAAATGAATCAACCACAACAAAATCAACTAGAGATGCAGTTATGTATCCAATATATCTTATATCCTTTACTCAAATGCATGTGGTACAAAAGTTTTTTTATATCAAATGTATCTTTCTGATTAATCCACTCCTCACTGGTTCCATCTCTGAACTTCGTTCTATCTCTAAACCATTTGACGCGTTATTGGTTCCTCTCAGAACCTAGTTCCATCTTGGAACCAACAGACTCGTCACAGGTTCCTTTTTGAACCCGAGACTCATCATTGAATCGAAGTCTGTCACCTATCTCCAATATACTTCATGAATGCAACAAACAAATGCAATACTAGTCTCAAATCTCCAACTCCAATACTCATCGTTGGTTCCTCTTTGAACCTAAAACTCAACATGAAAATCGCCAATATAAGGACACACATTAGTTCCTCTCTGAACGAACATCCTAACATTACTCAACATTTTAATCACAACAACATCAAACTAAAATTGAATAAACATCGGAAAAAACACTACTCAAAAAGTTGAGTCAAACGACCCAAAATTGGTCAAACAGAGGTATGACGGTCTGCCCATTATGCATGATGGCAGTCACACATGCCTGTCACCTCCCTCAGTCATGCAAACGTCATAATACTGATGCTCAGGCAAAGAGCCTGTCCCTAGGGTCCATGATGGTATACCCGTCATCACGTTTATGCTGGTTACCCCTTTCAATGCACTGCTGATTGGCCCGTCACGAATGGTACACACGTCATGATTGTGCAGAATGTAGAATTTTGCATTTTCACCATTGGAGCACTTCCAAAGCTCCAATTTCAATTCTAAAAAACCCAAAATCTACAGCAAAACATCACACACAATTTATACAACATTAGGCATATCAATTTCACACAAAATAATCATTTAATATCAAATCATTCATACTTTTCATCAAAACATCACATAAGAATATAAACATAAAAAATCAAAATTTCACATACAATTTCATACGAAAATCAGTCACCAATAAAACACAAAATTAACATCAAATCACAACAATCAAGAGATATTTTGCACAAACCATCTCTAGATCCAACAATTTCATCAATTGAAGAAAATTAGAAAGAAAGGAGAAAGAGGATAAGGAATCCTCTATATCCTTTATGCCCTAAACACCCATATCATGAACAATCTCCCCTACCTCGAATTTGCAGCAAAATTTTGGAACTTTTGACAACAGAAGCTCTCATCTCCTACCTTTTGCTCTACTAGGGCTCTCTCTGACTCTGTTGACAACTATTACTCACCACAACAACACTAACTCTAATTCTCTTATCTATTTAAATAAAACCATATTAATTTTATTAATTCACTAACTCCCCTCAATTCTCACTAATTCCACATTTTTCTTTAATTTTAATTAAAATTCTAATTTTAACCTCAATGTTCAATTTCTCGTTATTTTTATTATTTAAATAATTAAAAATTAGTGATAATTTTAATAAAATTCTTCCCAGTCTCAATAATACCAATAAGTTAAATAGAGCACTCCCATAGAATAACATAAATTATTTTTAACTCAATTAAAATAAAATAAACGAAAAAACAGGATGTTACACCCAACATAATTTATCCCTTTGATTAAGTCACATGCTTCAAAATAAGACAATAATCCGGATCTTGACCACTATATGCATAAACTTCTCCACCCTCGTATCTTAAGTTAGGGTTTTTTATTTACAAAATAACCCTTAATGTTGAACACCACCTTGAATAACCTTATCTTCTGTACATTACACCTAGGGTCAAATTTGTACAACTTACATCAAATAAGGTATACAAATACACAATCGAAGTACAATCAATATTATGCAAAACTAATACACTAAAAATATATTTAAAAAAATGACCAGCATTAAACAATCAAAACCTCAATTATTACAAAAAGTGATGGATCCCTAAACCCAAAACTAATACTCAACACAAAAATAAAAAATTTATTAAACAAGTGGACAAACCTGAACTGCAGTGTGAAGGACCACAGGACGCGCTTTTGAAATGTCTCAATGGAACCGCCACAAGCTTTTAGTAAACTAAATGGGACCACCGCAACAACAAGCAACATTTTTCCCTTTTTTTCGTAAACGACTTCAAATAGAGAAGAACTAAATCAATGTTTCGAATAAAAATGAGCCAAAATGCACCAAAGCTAGAAGACCGTTCTTGAGTTCGTAGGGTTTGAAATGGTGAAAGTTCAAATGTTATAAAGTTAATCAAATGGTGTAGGGTTTCTGACCCTTGATTCTCTAACTTAATTAAAATAATTTTAACTTCACATAACTATTATTAATCCGTATTGGTCAAGTCATCACTTGTCAAACTACATATATTATGTCATGTGTGCTGCCACATCAGCCTTTGTTTGTAAAAACTAATGAAATGAACCAAATTTATATACGAAAAATATTTAAAGAACCATTAGAATAAAATTTTATAAAGACTAAAATTTAATGGTCGACTATTTATAAAGATTTAAAATATCTCTAACTCTAATTTTTCATTTAAAATGCCAAATAAATGAGTATGGACATAAGTACTTAGTTACTCATATAATATATAAGTTCGAGTATAAACTCGAGTACATTCTTTTTCTTTTTCAAATTATAGATTTAGAAACATATACTATAGTATCATAATGCCCAAATAATGCCCAAACATTGTTCATTCTCATTCTAAGTACTAGTCTAGAAGAAAGTGTAGTCCAATGTAGACAAAAACGAGGACCCAAGTCTACCACCTAAGTCAAGCAAGCCCATCTTCCCTTCCTCTCTCTACTTGGATGATGCCAAATCAATCTGCCCCACTTTGTGCATACCAAATAATAGTGGTTCATATAAATTTATTTTAAAGGATATAACGACATTAAGAAAGCATATTGAAAAATATTGATTTAAAAAAGAAAAACTAAATATATACTTTTTACTTCAAATTATTATATTTTTTCACTGCTTGATCATCTTTGATTCTCTCTTGACTAGTCTTTCCCATTTTAGTAGAGCACAAGGTGGAAGAGTTTCACATCACTTATAACTTTTATAAAAATAGGAAAGACAATTCAAGTGGTTTGAATTTATTGAGCTAAAGATTAAAGAAGTGGGAGGTCCAACGTTAAATCTTTACCAAACATATAAATACCATACTAACAATTACATATTAATAATTGGACATTAAATATATATATATATATATATATATATATATATATATATATATATATATATATATATATATATATATATATATATATATATATATATATATATATATATATATATATATATATATTGTATTTTTTGAAAAAATATTATTTTGTAGGAAATGATAATTTTATTAAAGGTTAAAATCAATTTATTTTACCTCAAATAGGAGTTATCTTTTAAAGCCTACAACACGCACAAATTTAGTACAACTAGTTTTTGTAGCGTGTAAATAACTCTCCCTTACATACACTCCAACACAAGACACACTAATCAACAATCACTAGTATTTTATTTTCTTCTCAATATGGCAAGGCCTCTTCTTGTTTCTAATCTTCACAATTTTCTTCTATATTCATCATCCATGTCCTACACAACAATTCTCTTTCTTGTTCTTGCTATTTTCTCTATGTTTTCCATCATCACTTTTCTATGTGGTACTAAGAGCATGAAGAATCTCTACGTGGAGGAAGAAGCAACGGCGGTATCGGCGAGGAACGAAAACAAGTTGATTTGTAAGCTGAAAAGGAAGATTAATAGGAGAAGAGTTTCAATGATGAAGAAGCTATATTGGAGAAAAATAGAGGCTGAAGAATTGGAGGAAGGAAAGCAAGATGATGAAGAAGAAGCTCTTTGGAAGAAGAATATATTGATGGGAGAAAAGTGTCGACCTATAGATGAAGATAATTAGTACTAGTTTTTTATTTTATATGTGTAAGGGTTTTGTTTGGATTTTGCATATGTTCTGGATTTTTATTTGAAGGGTTAGATTCAAAGTTTATCGATTAATATTTCCAGGAATTAGATAGTTGTTGAGTTTCTAATGTTTCCTAACGAAAACAAATTCAATGTTTTCTTTCATTGGCGGTCCATTGTGGTCCAAAATGACTTAATGAATGCTATATATTCGGTTAAACCAATTTAAATCTAACTTGTGACAATTCTTTATTGTTTTCTTATTCTTGTATTTATTGGTTATTTAAAAATTTTGGTATATTGCTACTGGATATTTCGAAATATCTAGGAAACATTGAGAAGTTTTAGACTTTTTGGAAAAATTCGATATATTGGATATTTTGTGGACAGTAAAAATTTCAGTAGTTCAGAATGTTTTATTTGTGCGGTCTAAATTATGATGGTTTTCTAGTAAATTTTACACAGTTTTTCATCAACGATGTTGTATGCTTTATATTTATGTTTGATTTTTAACTGATTCAAAAATTAATATGCTTTACGATATCTTTGACAATTTATTCTGTATATGTTTATAGATACTTTTCACCTGAACTGACGTGTTAGCATGAGCATAATTAGTTGTAAGCGGGAAGGAGAGATAAATTGATTATGGGTTGTGAGAAGGAAGTATTGGACAACTTTGCCGACCTCATAGAAGAAATCAGAAGAATGACTCATGTGAGGGAATGCGCAGCAGAGCAGAGGATGGCCAGAAGGTTAAACACCAAAGTTCGACCAAGAAGTTTTAAAAAATGAGACTTGGTTTTGAAAATGTTTACATATACACAAAAGAAGGAAAAGCTCTTCCCAAACTGGGAGGGGCCTTATCAGATCAAGCATAAACTAAACAATTAAGCCAACAAGCTTGAGAAATTAGAAGGATTAGAAATGTCGAGGGCTTGGAATGTTTCCAACCTTAGGTTTTATTACCTTTAAACACTATGTAATGGTGTTATTTGAATAAAATTATGGGTAGCACTCTTTTCCCTTGCAATGGTAATGGTTTTTAATGAAGCACCCTCAATTCATATGATTGTGTCTCACTTTTATAGAAAAGCTAAGCTCGTCCCAGCAAGCTACGAATATCGTAGGCATCATCAATGACCTTAAAGAAATCGGCCATGAAAATGAGAAACCTCTGACTCGGAAGTTAATAAAACTTCTAACCTATGAAATCGGCCATGTAAATGAGAAACCTCTAGTCAGGTTAAGTTAATAAAACCTCTAGCCTATGAAATCATCTGTGTAAATTAGAAAACCCCGGTCTGCTTAAGTTAATAAAACCTTTAACCTATGAAATCGACCATGTAAGTGAGAAACCTCTGGTCGAGTTAAGTTAATAAAACCTCTAACCTATGAAATCAGCCATGTAAATAAGAAACCTCTGGCCGAGTTAATTTAATAAAACATTTAACCTATTTTCATACCCCAAATTTTACCCCTTAGATGTCATCATCATTTTCATGAGAATTATAGGTCAATCATCTTTGCATAACTAACCAAATTATCAAGCTTTGTTGGTTATGTAAGTACTACTATTATAAGTACTTACTCTTCCCCTCTTGGCCTTGTTAGAGTCATTGTTTCCTTACAACTTAGAATTAAGCATAAAGTTTGTAAACTCTATGTGAGTATCATTGTTATGTGTATTCACTTTTCCCCTTTTGACTTTGCTAAAAGTCAAACCTTAGCTACTATTTCAACTTAGGCTTAGAGAGTTTGTTAACTCTATGTAAGTATCATGGTTATGAATACTTACTCCCTTTGGAACCTTGACCATTGTTAAGAGTTCCTCAACCCTAGTTAGGCGAACTGATAACGCAAAATTATATCGTTTATTTGGCTTGACTTACATGAATTTATTTGCGATTATTGTTAATTTATCTTGATTTATGTTCTATTATACAATTAATTCACTATGTTTTGCAGATTATGGAGAATTTGGATTAAAGAAAGAAAAGAAGAAGAAATGGAAGGAAAAGAAACAAGAAAGAAAGAAATAGAGAAGAAAAACTGAAAGTAGCAGAGAAACAGATTTTTGTGCGTGTGACGCTCGTCACAGCTTCCTAACGATCGTCACGGACCCTCACGATCGTCACGTGCAACACGTTCGTCACAACTTCACCGCGACCGTCATGAACCAAATATCAGAAGTTCGTTCAAAATAGAAGTGGTCACGAACACCTTCAACTTAATTTCTTCCTACACTTTCTCCACTAACTGCCCACTATAGGAAGTTACTCCCACTTCCCCCCATAATTCATGCATGATCTCTGGAAGTTGAGAAATTAAATATCTCCTATAACTAAGCCTTAGATTCACAACTTTGAGGGGGGGCTTCGACGTATCGAAGTGCTGTCAAAATTTCTATTGAAGCTATTTCTATTGTTTCTTTTATTTCCTTTCCTTTTTCCCTTTAGTTCAGAGCATTGTATTTCTTTCTGCAATTTTATTTCGCCATAGTAGAATCCTGCCGACATTGTGAAGAACTACTCGAGAATTCAATTTCAGTACTACTTTTCAGGTTTTTATTAATTGAATATTTATTTTATTTCCTTCATTATGTATGTTATATCATTTTGTTGTTTATGTTTATTTCCATTTGCATTAATTATCATGTCAAGCTAAATTAGTTTTATCGGTATGTAAATAAATTAGTAGGACGGGATTCGATAATACTCGGTGCCTTTCCTTTTTACAAACGATTTTCTGGCCGTAGTTTTTAATCTAATTCTCTAAATACCCTTTGTCACGAGAGTGAGAAGCTTTTTACAACGGTTTCGCCATGAGAGTGGGAAACTTATTAAGGCTCGAGTCGGCACGTGAGAGCGTGGGGTTTGAACCGGATAGTAAAAACTAGGCATTGATTTTAAACACAGCGAAAGTGCTTTAAAAGAAATCAGAAGTTATTTGTTTTCAAAAAGTAGTTTTAACCTCGAATGGGACTGCGAGAGCGTACATTCCGCCTTAGGATTATGACCCGAGTCAACAACCTGCGTGAGGCAAAGGTTTTTAAACGAGTATTTTCTCCTGAAAAGTATTTTCAAAAACTACCAGAAGCACCGGTGACGTGTCGAATCCTCGATAACTAAGGTATTGCATACCGATATACCTTATCAATATATTTCTAAAACTAATAATCTTTATTTCCTTTGTATTTAATTTCATTCGCATTTAACTTTCCAAATTCCATTAGCCTTAGCTTTACGTCGTAACAATAGATAACGGTAGGTTGACATTGGTCTTTGTGGGTTCGATAATCTTTTATGTTACTTCGATCTTTACGTGCACTTGCGGACGCATCAAATTTTTGGCGCCGTTGCCGGGGACCAACAGTCAATATTGTGATTCCGTTGTTGCATAGTATAGACTAAGGTACTCTTATCTAAATTACTATGTATAACCCAAATTTCCCTTATAACTACCAATCTCAATATTTTGAGGAACCACAAGATCTGCTTAAATCTGACCTCGAAATATTATTGGAGGATTTCAATATGAAACATTCTCACCCAAATTCCCTCTACAATGACCACTCCCAATCTTTTGAGGAACCGCAAGATTTCGATACATCCAACCTCGAATTATTACTAGAAGAACTCGATGCGACGTTTACTCACTCTAGGATAGAATCTATGATGGAGCGCTTTCTGGAGACACAAACTCTCCAAACTGAAGATTTTAGAAAACAACATCTCCAAATTAATGAAAATCTTAAGTAAATGAGCATTATAGTCGATTCCATCGCGATTCACAGCGAGGCTTTGGAGACTCAAACCTCCCTGCTTACACAAACACCTTTAGGACCTTTCCCTGAGAGACATGTGGACGTTGTAACAACCATTAATGAAGAACAATTAGAAAATCCTAGGGAGAGTGATCATGAGTCTGAGGAGAGTTTTGATGAGAAAAGCATACATATTGAGAAAAATCCACCGACACCACCCGAAAGGGAGGTTGTCGAAGAGGTAGAGAAGGAAGCACCTATTGTTGCTCTTCCTCCCTATACCCCACCTATTTCTTTCCCACAAAGGGTTGTGGAAGCTAAGGTAGACTCCAAATCCAAAACATATGTGGAGCTATTGGAAAATACCCACACCAATGCACCTTTGTCTAAGGTCCTTCATAAAAAAAGAAAATTCAAGGACCATGAAACTAGGGTCATCATTACTGTTAAAAGGGTGAGATTAACTTTTGAGGTGGTGGATGAAATAACTAAGCCCAAATTTGAAAAATCGATACTCAGGATAGATCCAGAACCACCACCACAAGTTCAGAACAATGAACCACCCTACAGAAGAAAGAAAAGAAAAGGTGAAGGATATGAGCGATGACTTGATAAGTGGCCATGGAAACCGAAAACTATTCAAAGTTCAATCGAGGATCCATTCTCGAAAGAACCACCATGCGTAATTGCACTCCTTAGTCATCAAGCTATTGATGTTAAACAAAGCGCTACGTGGCAACCCATGAAGTTTTTATTTTATGTTTCTATGTTTATCTGTTTGAATTTGTAGAAAATAAGGATAGAGGATTTGGCACACAGTAGCATTCATACAGGTTCTATCTTTCCTTTTTCCACCTTTTATTAAAATATTGAGGACAATGTTTGGTTTAAGTGTGGGGGAGGAACTCTACCGCTTTTATTTTATCGCTTTTTAGTTTGATTTATTGCTTTATTTCATACTTCTAGGAATTTTATATGTTTTTAACGTTATGTCAAAGTCTTTGCATGTGCTGTCGAGTCTTTATGCGTGGTTTTCACTTGTTATTCAATTTCCCCATAATTTCAAATTTTCAAAATTTTAACCTCCAACAATTTTTGCTTCGATTCATGATATGGTACTCTGAGAGTATATAGCCTGTCCAGGCTATGTTAGAAAAACTTGGGAAAGTTTTGATAAAATTGATATCATCCTGACACCCTTAACCCCCTAAATATGCAAAATTAATTTGAGTACCCGTTATGCCGAGACCTTAAAACTCCAGTTTTTTTTAGTAATCCCTAAGTAGTTTATTTAAGCAGTCAACACCATCCTAAACACACTAAGTAAGAAACCGACGCAAATAAGTGTATGATCTCTCGTTTAAAATGAGAAATTAAGAAAGAAAAAAATTATTATGAATAAAAAGACATGTTCCTTCTAAGTTAGGTGCTCCTCACCCGATCACTTAGCCCAACAGTACAAACTCTTTAAGTTCAATTGATGCTTAAGCATATTTGCAGAGAAAACTAAAATTACAATGAGATCATAGTCACTAACAGGTTTACTTGCCATGAATGTGTATGGATAACGGGCTTAATGTGATTGCACTAAAATGAAATAGGGTGAAAGAGAGCATGAGATATAGGTTGAGTTATAATGGCATGATTTAGGTTGGTCTGCATAAGTAGGAAGTTTTTGAAATTGTGTTGTTACGGTATCCTTGGTATTGATATTTAGTACCTATCGATCTAGCATTAGCCTAGCAGCCACGTATGATTAGAGTCTCATCGTGTCTTTGTTTAAAATTATGCTTATTTCTTTTTACCGTGTTGGTTGATTGCTTGAGGATAAACAATGGTTTGAGTGTGGGGGAATTTGATAACACAAAATTATATCGTTTATTTGGCTTGACTTACATGAATTTATTTGCGATTATTGTTAAGTTATCTTGATTTATGTTCTATTATACGGTTAATTCACTATGTTTTGCAGATTATGAAGAATTTGGATTAAAGAAAGAAAAGAAGAAGAAATGGAAAGAAAAGAAAGAAGAAAGAAAGAAATAGAGAAGAAAAACTGAAAGTAGCAGAGAAATAGATTTTGTGTGTGTGACGCTCGTCACAGCTTCCTCACGATCGTCACGTGCAACACGTTCGTCACAGCCTTCGTGATCGTCACGGAACCACAAGATCTGCTTAAATCTGACCTCGAAATATTATTGGAGGATTTCAATATGAAACATTCTCACCCAAATTCCCTCTACAATGACCACTCCCAATCTTTTGAGGAACCGCAAGATTTCGATACATCCAACCTCGAATTATTACTAGAAGAACTCGATGCGACGTTTACTCACTCTAGGATAGAATCTATGATGGAGCGCTTTCTGGAGACACAAACTCTCCAAACTGAAGATTTTAGAAAACAACATCTCCAAATTAATGAAAATCTTAAGTAAATGAGCATTATAGTCGATTCCATCGTGATTCACAGCGAGGCTTTGGAGACTCAAACCTCCCTGCTTACACAAACACCTTTAGGACCTTTCCCTGAGAGACATGTGGACGTTGTAACAACCATTAATGAAGAACAATTAGAAAATCCTAGGGAGAGTGATCATGAGTCTGAGGAGAGTTTTGATGAGAAAAGCATACATATTGAGAAAAATCCACCGACACCACCCGAAAGGGAGGTTGTCGAAGAGGTAGAGAAGGAAGCACCTATTGTTGCTCTTCCTCCCTATACCCCACCTATTTCTTTCCCACAAAGGGTTGTGGAAGCTAAGGTAGACTCCAAATCCAAAACATATGTGGAGCTATTGGAAAATACCCACACCAATGCACCTTTGTCTAAGGTCCTTCATAAAAAAAGAAAATTCAAGGACCATGAAACTAGGGTCATCATTACTGTTAAAAGGGTGAGATTAACTTTTGAGGTGGTGGATGAAATAACTAAGCCCAAATTTGAAAAATCGATACTCAGGATAGATCCAGAACCACCACCACAAGTTCAGAACAATGAACCACCCTACAGAAGAAAGAAAAGAAAAGGTGAAGGATATGAGCGATGACTTGATAAGTGGCCATGGAAACCGAAAACTATTCAAAGTTCAATCGAGGATCCATTCTCGAAAGAACCACCATGCGTAATTGCACTCCTTAGTCATCAAGCTATTGATGTTAAACAAAGCGCTACGTGGCAACCCATGAAGTTTTTATTTTATGTTTCTATGTTTATCTGTTTGAATTTGTAGAAAATAAGGATAGAGGATTTGGCACACAGTAGCATTCATACAGGTTCTATCTTTCCTTTTTCCACCTTTTATTAAAATATTGAGGACAATGTTTGGTTTAAGTGTGGGGGAGGAACTCTACCGCTTTTATTTTATCGCTTTTTAGTTTGATTTATTGCTTTATTTCATACTTCTAGGAATTTTATATGTTTTTAACGTTATGTCAAAGTCTTTGCATGTGCTGTCGAGTCTTTATGCGTGGTTTTCACTTGTTATTCAATTTCCCCATAATTTCAAATTTTCAAAATTTTAACCTCCAACAATTTTTGCTTCGATTCATGATATGGTACTCTGAGAGTATATAGCCTGTCCAGGCTATGTTAGAAAAACTTGGGAAAGTTTTGATAAAATTGATATCATCCTGACACCCTTAACCCCCTAAATATGCAAAATTAATTTGAGTACCCGTTATGCCGAGACCTTAAAACTCCAGTTTTTTTTAGTAATCCCTAAGTAGTTTATTTAAGCAGTCAACACCATCCTAAACACACTAAGTAAGAAACCGACGCAAATAAGTGTATGATCTCTCGTTTAAAATGAGAAATTAAGAAAGAAAAAAATTATTATGAATAAAAAGACATGTTCCTTCTAAGTTAGGTGCTCCTCACCCGATCACTTAGCCCAACAGTACAAACTCTTTAAGTTCAATTGATGCTTAAGCATATTTGCAGAGAAAACTAAAATTACAATGAGATCATAGTCACTAACAGGTTTACTTGCCATGAATGTGTATGGATAACGGGCTTAATGTGATTGCACTAAAATGAAATAGGGTGAAAGAGAGCATGAGATATAGGTTGAGTTATAATGGCATGATTTAGGTTGGTCTGCATAAGTAGGAAGTTTTTGAAATTGTGTTGTTACGGTATCCTTGGTATTGATATTTAGTACCTATCGATCTAGCATTAGCCTAGCAGCCACGTATGATTAGAGTCTCATCGTGTCTTTGTTTAAAATTATGCTTATTTCTTTTTACCGTGTTGGTTGATTGCTTGAGGATAAACAATGGTTTGAGTGTGGGGGAATTTGATAACACAAAATTATATCGTTTATTTGGCTTGACTTACATGAATTTATTTGCGATTATTGTTAAGTTATCTTGATTTATGTTCTATTATACGGTTAATTCACTATGTTTTGCAGATTATGAAGAATTTGGATTAAAGAAAGAAAAGAAGAAGAAATGGAAAGAAAAGAAAGAAGAAAGAAAGAAATAGAGAAGAAAAACTGAAAGTAGCAGAGAAATAGATTTTGTGTGTGTGACGCTCGTCACAGCTTCCTCACGATCGTCACGTGCAACACGTTCGTCACAGCCTTCGTGATCGTCACGGACCCTCATGATCGTCACGTGCAACACGTTTGTCACAACTTCACCACGACCACCATGAACCAAATATCAGAAGTTCGTTCAAAACAGAAGTGGCCACAAACACCTTCAACTTAATTTCTTCCTACACTTTCTCCACTAACTGCCCACTACAGGAAGTTACTCCCACTTCCCCCCATAACTCGTGTATGATTTCTGGAAGTTGAGAAATTAAATATCTCCTATAAATAAGCTTAGATTCACAGCTTTGAGGGGGGGGGGGGGGGGGGGGGGGCTTCGACGTATCGAAGTGCTGCCAAAATTTCTATTGAAGCTATTTCTATTGTTTCTTTTATTTCCTTTTCTTTTTCCCTTTAGTTCAGAGCATTGTATTTCTTTCTGCAATTTTAGTTCTCCATAGTAGAATCCTGCCGACATTGTGAAGAACTACTCGAGAGTTCAATTTCAGTACTACTTTCCAGGTTTTTATTAATTGAATATTTATTTTATTTCCTTCATTATGCATGTTATATCATTTTGTTGTTTATGTTTATTTCCGTTTTCATTAATTATCATGTCTAGCTAAATTAGTTTTATCGGTATGTAAATAAATTAGTAGGACAAGATTCGATAATACTCGGTGTCTTTCCTTTTTACAAACGATTTTCTGGCTGTAGTTTTTAATCTAATTCTCTAAATACCCTTTGTCACGAGAGTGAGAAGCTATTTACAACGGTTTCTCCATGAGAGTGGGAAACTTATTAAGGTTCGAGTCGGCACGTGAGAGCGTGGGGTTTGAACCGGATAGTAAAAACTAGGCATTGATTTTAAACACAGCGAAAACGCTTTAAAAGAAATCAGAACTTATTTGTTTTCAAAAAGTAGTTTTAACCCCGAATGGGACTGCGAGAGCGTACATTCCTCCTTAGGATTATGACCCGAGTCAACAACCAACGTGAGGCAAAGGGATTTAAGCGAGTATTTTCTCCTAAAAAGTATTTGCAAAAACTACCAGAAGCACCGGTGACGTGTCAAATCCCTGATAACTAAGGTATTGCATACCGATATCCCTTATCAATATATTTCTAAAACTAATAATCTTTATATCCTTTGTATTTAATTTCATTCGCATTTAAATTTCCAAATTCCATTAGCCTTAGCTTTACGTCGTAACAATAGATAACGGTAGGTTGACATTGGTCTCTGTGGGTTCGACAATCTTTTATATTACTTCGATATTTTCGTGCACTTGCGGACGCATCACGGACTACGAATGCTCTGATTTCATCCTAGTCAAGATACGTAGGCACGAGATGCGATGTATTGGCGAGCATACTTTGTATATACTCTAGGTCTTTACCTTATCACCAGTTCCCTTAGCAAGCAAACATTAACATAACACAAATACTAATAAGAGGTTTTTGTAGAGTACTTCAGATACTTAGGATGCTAACACCTTCCCTATGTATAACCAACCCCCGAACCTTAGATTCTCTTAGCTTTGTTGTTACATAGCGCACTTTGGGTTTTCTTCAATCTTTACCCTTTCCTTTGGATAAATTAAAGCTCGGTGTTGAATTCCATGATTTGTGATTCAAGTTAATTAATAGCTTGATATTCGATTGTCACCATAACACCTATGAGATCGGTCATGTAAATGAGAAACCTCTGGCTGGGTTAAGTTAATAAAACCTATAACCTATGAAATCTGCCATGTAAATGAGAATATTTTGGTCAGGTTAAGTTAATAAAAAATTTAATCCATGAAATCGGCTAGATAAATGATAAGCCTCTAGCCGGGTTAAGTTAATAAACCCTTTAATCCATGAAATCGGCTAGATAAATGATAGGCCTCTGTTGTGTATTAGAGCTAACCTCTAAAACATGCCAAATGAAAAAAAATAGGTCATGGGATAGCAAAGTAATATTGTCATAACTCAAAAGGGACCCCTTGAAGGGCTTAAACATACATTAGAAAGGCAAACATTGTTTAAAAGTTATAAACGACAAATCACCATTGATGGCCAACAACAAACATAAGCAAACTTAAACATCATGATGGTCGTCCTCCTGAGCCTCGGGGGTTGAGTTATCAATCGCAATGTCCTTCAAAACCTCTGCTTCAGGTAAAGCTTCTTCCATGTCTAGGAGTTGGCCATCCACCACAGTCATAAAAAATTCCATCTTTAACACGTCAAGATCAGGCAAGATACATAACATTTGGGCTTTGGCTCTCTCAAAAGCTTCATCACCGACTGAGAGTAAGTCTACATGGGCATCTTGTAATGACTTCTTTAAAGTTTCATTAAGAGCCCGAGTTTGCTCCATTTCTTGGATCAAACCGACACTGGACACTTCAAGCTTCGAGCACTTGTATTCCACAGTTTCCTTTTGCTTCTTCATTCTAACAATTGGGACTCTGCCATCTCCTTTTGCTTCTTCATCTCTAACAGCTGCTTATCAACCTCCTCCGCCTTGTCAATCTGGACTTTCAAATTATCCTTTAGTTAGGTCAAGTCTTTATTAATACGGATCTCATTCTACGCATAAGCATCACCAACTTCAAATAGACCTCGGGTCATGACTGCATATCTCATCAAGTAGGCCTCGAGGTTGTGAGTTAGCTGTTGAACGCCAATGTTTTTCACCTTCTCGACATCTTCTATCACGTTTAGATTATCATAGAGATACCTCAAGCCACTAAAACTATTAGACCAGAACATAAATTCATTGGATGGATTAGATTGATGGTTATTTCCCGAATCTTGCATCAGGGTAGTGATTGTCAAGTCGGCCTGACTGGCATTATCTCTCATCAGGGTCTTCATCCTCTTTTGAAAACCCATCTTTAATTCCCCAGAAGGAGGAATAGAAGTAGTCTGGGGCTCTAAGACCACATGGGAAGCTTTGACAATATCCATCTTCTGCCTTTTGAGAGTTCGGGTCTGAATACCCGACAAATCGCTCTTAGAATCAGATTGTTCTCTATGCTTCACCCTCGCTTCAGCCATCATCTTATTTTGTTCGAATAATTTTAGTTTTGTCATGTCATATGTAGAAAGTCCTTAAATTTCACTACTCATAAAGCATCCAAAATGGATAAAGATCGGATTTCCAAAGCGTTAAACTTATCATAATCAAATTCGGAAACCAACAATGGGCTATCTGACCAATGAATTGGGAAACGATAATTCTCGTTCAACACATACATCACCTGGGGGCATCTTTCCCCAATTTTCACTCGAAGGAACTTATCCTTAAAATCTTTAAAACTGGTAGCATAAGCCTGAAGGAAACTCTTCCTAGAAACTCCACTGAGGGAGACCCAACCTTCTTTTTCCGCTCCCTTCAGCTCAAAGAAAGAGAAGAACAAACCTAAGGTAGCAATTATGTCCACTACCTTGCAAACAGAGTCAAAAGCTTTAATAAAGCCCCAACCATTTGGGCGTAAATAAGAAGACGCAATTTTAGGGTTTTAAGCAGGTCGGATTCAAAATCACTAAAGAGGATATGAACTTTAAAATCCTCAATTACTCCCGTGTAAGAATAAAAGTATTCATCAGACACTGCTTTTGGTCGAGTAATACAGGGATCTAACATAATATCCTCCTCATTCCAAGTGGAGGAAACTTAAGTATTAGAGCGAAGCTTCAAGATATAATTGAAGGTGCGAAAAACACAAGAAAAGGGGGTTTGAGTTGGGTTTTTAAAACAAAATCTTTTTCGACCAACTCAAAAACAACGCAATCAAAAGATTGAAAGGAGAAAGACACGGGGAATTTTATCTTGGTTCACTTGAAAATCAAATTTAATCCAGTCCACCCGCCAAGGTGACTTCGTCTTATATACAAGAATTTAATCCACTATAATCAACTGATTACAAATGCATTAGCAACAACTGGTGACTAACAAACCATAATGATAAACTGTCAAAGTCTTCTCAATGATTTTGACCTCACTGGTCCCTTAAAGAAATATAAACAACAAGTTTGAATAAATATTTGTGTTACAAGTTTCTTCTACACAAGCAGATTTTACACAAACAAAATACAAATACTTAAAGAAAAGAAAGCACAAAGTTAAGATCTTTTCACGTAGAAATAGACTCGTATATTTGGCTTCTTCTCTCTTTTCTTCAAGAGTCCAAATCCTCTTTATATAGCATGAAAAAGGAACCGTTAGAGGGAAAATCAGGAATACGCAAAAATGCAGTTGTCCACTAACGGATTAGTGACAGGTGTGAAGAATAGTACAATCGTTAGCCTATAAGTTCATGTTAGCGGAAGGAATACTTTTGTTTTGTACCATGTACTATTTGGTCACGTATCCTTTTGATCTTATCTTCAAATTCATTGGCTTCTGATGAAAATTTAATGAAGCATGAAAAGAAGAATCGCATAGATGAAATCAGAATCATCAGTCAGAACTTTGACAACGTCAGTGTCTGGCTTGAGATCTTCAGAATCTCCAGCTAAGTAATAAAATTTCAGAAGGTTATCATTCTTTAGAAGCTTGAAGATCAGAGTCACATCCAGAAGCATAAACAGAGAGAACATTGCAACAACAACATAGCATCTTTCCAGAAGCTTCTTAGATGAATTTCAAAACACAAAGTTCAGAAATTAATAACATTGCATGTTATATTGTCATAATCAGAACTGGCTATTAAAGGTACACAATAACAAACTGTTAAGGCACCAAAATTATTCTCACACAAATATTCCATTGTTATCATCAAAACTCAGAGGTATAGATGCATAACCAATTCTTGTTCTAATAATCTCCCCCTCTTTGATGATGATAAATCATGTATTTTGATGGAAAATTTGTACTTGAAAATCACAGAAGAATTCATCAGTAAGAAGCACAAAGCTCTTCCTGATATGTACAATCCTTAAAAGAACAAAATTTGAATGAAAGAACACTTTCATGACCAATCTTTTTGCAGAACCAGAATAATCTTCTATATGAATCTGGTTTATCTTCATAAGTTGCTAGAACTAATCCAGAACACTGATTGTTAAGGTCAACGCTCCAATGAACTTTTTTTTCAGAAGTTTGGTTAGATCTTGTTGAAAGTCTTTCTCAAATAGTAAAGTTGAACCTTCAAACTTAGAAAATAAACTTATTTCAACATAAATTGGTAACTTAAGTTATGATATGAAAATCTTTCAAGAGCTTCTGATTTCCTTGAATTTCCCTGAAACACAACTAACAAAAGTATCTTCAAAGTAATTATTTGCAGAAACATTAAAAAATGTTTGGATTCTGATTCAGGAACATAGATATATCAAAATTAATATGGTTCTCCCCCTTTGTCATCAATAAAAAAAGACATAAACAAATCAAAATAAAGAAAAGAAACATAGTTCATTGAAAACTAAGGGACTGAGTTCTGTGGAGGAGGAAGTATGGAGAAAATCAACTCAAACTTAGAATCCTTCTTATCCAAGCATTGTTTAACCATAGCATAAATTTATTTCATCTTAGCAAGAGTTCTCAGAATCTCAAAAATTACCCCAAAAGAAGTTCTAACATCCTGTTGATTTTCAGAAACAATAATTTATTGTTCTGACACATTGTCTTCAGCTTGCTGTGGATTTTCAAAGACAACTTATTTGCCCTTGTTCAGCTCAAGAGAAGCATCCTCCATGATATCATCTAAAAACGCATAAGCATCTTCTGTACCCTTGACTTCTTCCATAATCTCAAGAGCCGAAAGACATAACAAGTTACGATGTACCATTCACATCTTCTTACCTTTCTTTTTATGAAACTTTTAGACTTTCTTAATTTGAGTTTAGAAAAAAAATGAAAAAATAGAAAGAATTAAGAAATTTTATTGAAGAGAGTTTATTTAAGAATTCAACCATAAAAATAAAAATAAAAAGCTGTAATGAACTTCAAATAAAATACTACCGTTGAACTACTTTTGATATAATAAAAGTTGCAATGAATTTCAAATTTTAAAGGATGCAACAATATTAAGAGTTAAATTGACTACATAAAATATATTCAATTGTGTATTTAACTTACGAGAAAATTGATCAAGTGATAAAAAATTGATTTTTAGTGAATTAATTATATAAAGTTAATTATAGTTAAAACTGAATTAAAGAAAAAATAATTTATTTTTAAATAAACTTTTCTAAAAGTGAATTAAACAAAATATTTTTCAGTATAAAAATCACATTTATATTTAAAGTTTAGATACAAAATTTACAAATATTAATTTCTAAATAGAACCAATTTAAAAAATTCTCCTTTATTAGTCTTCTCCATTTTAGTAGAGCATAGTAGAAGACCTTCACATCACTTATAATTTGTTTTAAAGATAAAAGAGTTAACTCAACTCGTTTGAATTAATTAACAAAATGTTAAAAATGTTTGAGGTGTAAGATTTAATCTTTTTCAAATTGACGCCCATTAATAATATATATATATTTTAAATATATTAATTATTTAATATATTTAAATTTTATGTTTTAAATTCATTAAATATATAATATATCTAGTATATATATATTGCCTAAATACATTCCTTATTTAATATATTTCTTCTCAACATGTCAAGGCCTCTTCTTGTTTCCAATCTTCACATTTTTCTTCTACACTCATCATCCATGTCCTACACAACAATTCTCTTTCTTGTTCTTTCTGTTTTCTCTATATTTTCCATCATCACTTTTCTATGTGGTACTAAGAGCATGAAGAATCTCTACATGGAGGAAGAAGCAACGGCGGTATCGGCGAGGAACGAAAACAAGTTGATTTGTAAGCTGAAAAGGAAGATTAATAGGAGAAGAGTTTCAATGATGAAGAAGCTATATTGGAGAAAAATAGAGGCTGAAGAATTGGAGGAAGGAAAGCAAGATGATGAAGAAGAAGCTCTTTGGAAGAAGAATATATTGATGGGAGAAAAGTGTCGACCTATAGATGAAGATAATTAGTACTAGTTTTTAGTTTTATATGTGTAAGGGTTTTGTTTGGATTTTGCATATGTTCTGGATTTTTATTTGAAGGGTTAGATTCAAAGTTTATCGATTAATTAACTTTTCCAGGAATTAGATAATTGAATGAATTTACATATTACTTTTGGGGATTTCGCAGCATCAAAACAGTGGTCAAGAAAACCATGGACTTCTTTTTAAGAGGATGGTGGAAACTGGAAAGCATGTTTTGCATTGACACGAGAATTCATTAGTATTTCAATTTCCAACAACTTTATTAATAAAAAAAACAACACACAATAACTGACGATTTTACTCTAATCTCTTTCAATAAAATTCTTCTTTTTTTATTAAAAAGTATACATAATTTGTTACACTTTTGAATGAAATTAATGTTTATTAATTTTCATGTGACTTTTTACAATATTTTTAAGATTTAATTGTAATTTTGATTCTCTTATTTTATATTTTATTTTTTTAAAAAATTTTAGTCTTTTCATTTTAAAAACTGAAATTTTAGTTTTTTATTTAATGTTTTTTTTTTGGATTTTAAATTTTTTTTTTTAATTTGCTCTAACTTTTAATAATACTAATAAGAAACTCGTGTTTTGGGTCACATTTGGAGTCACATTACACGTGTACATTCCTAAATTGTTACGTATACATGATACCATATTTTCAGTTTATTAACATTTATATAGTTATAACTTCTGATTATTTATCAAATTTCAATTCATGTGTTTGGAATATCAAACATAATATAATATAATTTTATCAATGATACACAATTTTTTCCAAATAGTGTATTAAACAAAAAAATTTAATATGTATGCGATTAGTCATAAACTTGACAAGGCCACATGCAAACATATTTAAAAATATCTCTCATGAAAACAATGTTGACATTGAACTTCATCGTTACAGCGACCAACCAATATCAACAAATCACATTCTAGAGCTGTATGAAGAAATATGTCAAATTATATACTGCCTCTTTCCAAATTGCAAAAAAAAATGAAGTTTGTGTCATGTATATATAAAGTAAAATGGATATTTAACTTGTATTACAATAGTATAAGATAAAAAGTTTACCAACTAAAAAAGTGCTTGGAAGATCTCTTTGTACACAACATTTGTAGTAGTCGAACACAATGCATTCTCCTTGTCACATATTAAGATTTTCAGCCTACTTTTACTCTTAACTCTTGAAATTGCAACATACAATTGGTCATGACTAAACACAGGAGTAGACAAGTACAATCTGACACTATCAAGTGATTGACCTTGGAATTTATTAATTGTCATTACATAGAAGACAATGATCAGAAATTGTCTCCTAATCAACTTGAATGACCAAGGTGACTCAGAAGGTGATATAGATATTCGTGGAATGTAAAAAAATGTTACATATGTTCTTTCCAGACATGATTTTTGCCTCAATGACATAATTTGCTAACCTTGTAACAATTAGTCTTGCTCCATTGTGCAATCCATCAGCTTCGCCCAAATTCCTCATTAGCATAATAAGGGCACCAACCTTCAATTTTATCCTATTATTTGGAACCTCTGGTGTTCTTAATTTACTAAGAAGTTCAGGAGTTAGAACTTCATAAGTTTTATTATAACTTGTATCTGCTGTATCAATTGAATTGAAACTCAAATACTTTTTCTCTTCTCCTATAAAAACGTTTAAAATCAAAACATAAAAACATTAGTAAAAATATTTTCTTTAATGTATTGTTTTATATATAAATAGACTAAAGTTAACGGACATTTACCTGGTATCAAATTCAATACATAAAGATTGATTTTGTCCACAACTTCAATGGTTGAGGCAATAATGGATTTTCCTTGTAAGAATGCAACATCTTGGAATTTTTCCAAAAAAATTGGGATATGTGCTATCAGCAATAGCCTTTATAGGATCATCAAAGTTGTATATTAATAAATCTTGGGAAATTTCTATATCAACCAACTCATCATTTTGTTCATAAATCTTACCATCCCCAACGTTTAAGATCTAGTTTGAGAATTTAGCTAGTTCATTAGAACTTGTATTATCTCTTTCCTGCTGAAGTCTCATATTTTTTGTTAGTGTTAGAACCTGACAATATTCCCATACATAAGATGAGCTAATTGATTCATGAAAAATATCAGAACGACCTGCTCTTGGAACAACTGGAAGAATCTATCTAAAATCTCCTCCCAAAACAACAACTTTTCCACCAAAAATTATATTATGAAGACCCTTTTAGCTCAAGACATTTTTAAGGGTTTTATCAAATGCCTCAAAGCATTTCTTATGAGACATAAGTGTTTCATCCCATATTATCACATCTGTTGCTTCATATAATTGTGAGTGTTCAGTGTCTTTATCAATGTTGCAAGTTGAGTTGTCCAGTATTGGCACGGGAATTTTGAACTTTGAGTGCGATGTTCTTCCACCTGGCAACAATAACGATGTTATCCCACTTGAAGCAACAGTAAGAACTGTAGAAGCAAGCTTCAAGCCCATTAATGTTTTGATGAGGACAACAAGAACAAGCTTTCTACGCAACATAAACTACGCAAAAAGTAAGAGAATCAAGTAAGCAACAAGGACATCAAAGATCAAGATAGTACTCTCACATATGTCTATTATGGATCAAAGCTTCTATTAAAAGCATCAAGTAATGATGATGTTCAAAGCAAAGGTGTAACAGATTATACTTAAAAATATCTATACAAGTGTTCATAAAATCACTTTTCACTTCACATATACCACAAACTCTTCTAAAACTATTTTAAGTTTCTCACTCTTATTAAAATTAATTATTTTCTAAAAAAACTTCAATGTTAATCGATTAACACATTGGTTAACCGATTAACACACTTCAAAATTAATTATTTTGTGATTTTGTTACAGTGTTAACCGATTAACCTATATGGTTAACCGATTAACATGTGTAAAATTTGAATATTTTTGAACGTTGAAAGGTGTTAACCGATTAACCCATTTGATTAATCGATTAACACTGAACCAGCAAGCAAAAATAGCAGCTTTTCATGAAAATGTGCATTGGTTACCAGTGTTATTTCTGACTGTTTTTTGCTTCACCAAAATCACACCCTTTTGAAAAGGTTTTTTTATCATTATAAGTTATTATCAATTTTGAAATTCCAATTCACCTTCAAGACACAAAATCATTCAAATTACTCATTTTTCTTCATCCTTCCAATTTTCATTTTAAGTGTTCAAAAAACATTTTTTGAAAGAAGCCTTTGAATAAACTTTCACACTATCACAACTTCCTTTCACAAGAACACTTGTATATTTGTTTTGAGTAATTTTTGTTTCAAGAAGAAGATCGATCGTGAAGATTGATAACAACATTCTATCAAAGATTTCAAACTTATCTCAAAGATCATTTTTGTATTACCTTGTTATCCAGGATTGTTGGAAACAAGTGAAGCGTTTGAAGAGGATTGTTCTTCATTCACTTGGATTACCTATAGATTAGATAGTAGGCATCACCATTGGTGTGATTAGGTTGTGCAACTATTCTAAACTATAGTGAAATCCCTTTCGTGTTGAAAGGGGAGTGGAGTACTCTCGGAGTGTGAGGGGAACCACTATAAATTTCTTGTGTCTCTTTTTCTTTTTTGCTTTTTCTTTCAAGTCATTAACATCATAACCGAAAAAAGAACCAAGAACCGTAAAAGATTGCAAATAAATTTTCAGAACCTAATTCACCCCCCCCCCCCCCCCCCCCGGTCTTAGGCGCATTTACAAGTTACAAAAACAATTTTTTTTTTGCGAACGAAGTTCACTTGATAGTGTTCTCCACATGAATGTTTTACCGGTCCCTCCGTAACCATGTAAAAAAACACCCCTCCTCTCTGTTTGTTAATAACTTCCATGATTGTATCAAATATTAAACGTTGTTCATCTATAAATTATAAAGTTAGAATTATAAATGTAAACAAAAAAAGACATTTCCCAAATTCATACTAAAAATAAAATAAATCACCTATAAGGGCACGAAAAAGTTTTTGGAAATTCTTTTTTTCCGTATCGGCATTCTAATCAAGTTCGCCATAAATCAGCATGTTGCCAACATGCTTTGTGACATATGAATTCGGATATGGCATACATTTAAATTCATGCAAACTTCTTCGATTTGATTGCAACATATTCTCAATCTCAATGAGTGTCAAGTTCTTTAACTCAGTGCTTGATAGCTGCAAATCTGTCAAAAATATGTCATTAGCGCTTTATATAATGACATTGTGACTACATTCATATGATTACTATATGCATATTGCAGCCTAAGTTTAATAGTTCATAAATATAAATCTTACAAGTGTAAACTTTATATGGAAATACATGTTTCAATATAAGTTTAATAAGTCTTAAAAATTCGCTATGCAAGTGTATTCTTTAATGTTGCAACAGATGGAAATCATATGAAAAGTATTAAATTTTTGTTGCTGCTACTTAACTAATAAGTCATACGTATAACTGCTGCTATTGTTCCTGTAACATTGCCACTGACTCACACCATGTGCATCATATCTTAATGTTGCAGGTGAAAGTTAACAAACAATCTATTACATCTAAATTTTGCAAGTGTAAAGTTATGATGTTGCTGACTAAAAATAAGAAACACGAAATAGATATCATACAGCTGCAAATCTCACAAATAAGTTACATAAAGGACAAAACACATGTTAATGTTGCAGCAAATTACAAACTTATAAATAATTATATACTGTAATAACAAAATATATAAGTATCAAAGAAAGGCTTATGTCGATTTACTTGAGAAATTTTAAAAATTGGTTTTACCTCTTCTACTTGTATTCTGCCTTTGTTGATAGAGAATACCGCCAGATAACGCCCTCCAAGTGTTTTCCCAAACATGTAGTGGTCTATTAACTGTACCAGATAGTAGCATAGTAACAAATAACTTTCTCAAAAAATAACCAGAACCCTAATTCTTTGCTTCATTTATGGCTACAACATATTCCTTGTCATCGTTAAGAAACCCCATTTCGAAGCATGCATCCCTAAAACTTTCATGAACCTTTCCACCCACAAATTTTATATCCTCATAGCAAGTTGGTCCTTTAACGACTGTTAGCATCATTCTCAAGTAATACAACTCACTCGTACTTGGAGGAACCCAAATTAGTCGGCTAATGGTATGTCCTCTTTTTAGCGGTCTCCACCGTCAGTATTTATTATCATAAACAAACTTGGAAAGAAATTGAGAGTGCATTAAATTTTATGCCTCTGGGCATGTTTTGTTTGCTTCCATTCATGCCGTAAACATAGATTCTTTCACACTTGGTTTGTCAAGCACCTTATCTATCAATTCATAATCGATATAGTAAACAGAGTTGTCATCCTCAAGATAGAAGTACAACCTTTCAACTAGAGGTGACCTACCATGAATAGGAAATGAAAAAAGCCTCCAACACGCTTCACTTGGTGAGACATATGTGCAATCAATATATTACTTGTGACTTGTATCTTAAAATTTTAAAAATGAAACTTGAATGTGGTTATAAACTTGAATTAACACTTGGAAAGAAATAGAAATTTATTTGAATTAAATGGAACTTAAAGTTTGATTTGAATTGATTGTGACTCGAAATTTGATTTGAGTTAGAAAAGAATGAACTTGAATGAATAATTGAACTTGAACTTGAAAAGGAACTTAGAAGTGAACTTAAAATTATGAATGGAATTGACATTGGAAATAGACATGAAACTTTGAATTTTTAGATTCAAACATGGACTTGAAACTTGGAATTTGAATAAGATTGAAGAAAAAGAACTTGAATATGAAACTTGAAATTCGATGACGTGTACATGAAGATTCAAATTGGAACATGAATTGGTCTTAAATAGGATTTGAAATTCGATAGAAATTGGACGATGAATCTCGAATATTGAACAAAAATTGGCCATTTGGATATTGAATGAAGTCGTAACTTGGAAATTGAATCTTGAGCTTGAATCTTTGAATTTTGACCAAACCATGAATCAATTCAAAAAGTGAACCACTTGAAACAATTTTGAATAACTAACACTCCTGACTTGATCCAACAAATTGTCTTCGAAACCATATTTCAACATCTTGAACTCTTCATTAAAATCGTACCATAAATGTGTTGGAACTTTGAATTAAATCCATGAGACATGACACCATATTCTGATTCCAACTTGAAATGAACTTGAATTGGACAGAAAGCTTGAATCTTCCTTTGAAAAAAGAAGGCATGAACCACATAATCAAAACTTGAAGCAACTGACTGAATGTTTTGACTTTAAATAGCTCTTACATCTTGACTTCATCAGATAAACTTAAACTTTGCACAAAACCCTGATTCGGATCCTCAAATACAAGTACTTGAATTCAATCAACACTTGTACTCAAAATAGCCCATGACACAGATGACTTAAGATACTAACTGCACTTCCACTTTACCCAAAACGATAATTGAAATTCAACTGGCCCTGACGATTATCCATCCTGAAACAAACTACCTTTGCCACAATCTAATAACTTGATCTTGAAACAAATCACTTGTTTGACCCATATTAGGTCAAACTTCTATTGAGTTTCAAACCACACCGCACACCTTTGACCTGATGACTTTGCATGATCCTTAATTCAGTCTCGCAAGACATGAGCCTTGAAGAACTTATGGTGAAACCAAATTACACTGGATTATTGAGGAAGGGAGGTCTCTTAGGAATATGAAGACTTAATTAGCGAATGACCTATCCAAAACTTTGACTGATTAATCCCTTGAAACCTCTAAAGCAAACTCTGATTCCATAGGTGAAACAAAGCAAAACAAAGGTTGATGATTTGGTTAGCTATGCATGAATAATTGATCTAGAATGATATGCGAAAGATCAAAGAATCTAAGGGTAAACTTTTGGGTATGACAGTTATTAATAATAAGATGTAATAAAATGGAGTACGAAATAAGGAACATTAATGAGGTTATAAAGCTAACAAAGTTTTGAAACATCACCTTATTCCTTCAACTCTATGTTGAATCTCATTGTTGGTGTCGTAAATGTATAGTTGAGCAAACTTTGGTAATTTTCCAGGTAAAGGTAGTATGCTCCCAATTCTATGGCAAGTCTATCCATGTATTCTTATGTTAGGTGGTCCTCTTTGCCCTTGAAATTTGTTGTCAACTTTCATACCCGGAGACGTAAAAGCAAACATCATGTTGTACAATCTATAAAACTGTTGATAATTTTGACTTTCTATTTCACTATTATCAAACAACAGATGCTTGAGTAATAATGGTGGTGTTTTCAAAAGTGGTAACACAACTTTACCCTTTCCGCAACATAGTTAGAACTTAGGAACTTCACTATGTTTTCGCTTGTCATTTTTTTCTTGATACCACATAAGTGTTCCACATTGTATGCATTTAACTATAGGATCACCAATATTTGAATAACCTAATTAAAAGAAATGTATTTGAGAAATTGCTTCATATAAAATAATTAAAATATAAGTAAAAGCCACAACATATCATAACAGCTACCAAAGTGAAACATCAATTGCAACACGTGAATTTGATATGTATATTATATGTAAAGTTATCATTAAAACATAACTTAAACAGATACATACCAATATTGCAAGAATCGAGGGATGTAGAATTGGAGTCACACACTTACTCATCATCATAGCTGGAACTTGAGACATAATCTGCATCTACGACATTAAATTCGCATAAGTTATCGCTCGGTGAATCATCTGTGGATGTCTCGTCACCAGAGTTCTCACTCTCAATGTTGTCATTTGGAGTAGAACTGAATGTTCCAGTATCTTGTATAGGCACATTGCTTGTGGATGAAGATGCGGAATTATGAGTCTCATTGGAAAAATAATTGAAGAGTTTGACACTCATGGATTGAATAACACCCACATTCAACTGTTTTTTAGATCTGTGAACCGAACTACTTGGTTGTGCATGAATTTCATGTTTCTTTGATTAGACCATGAGGAAGTTATATTGCAAAGTGGTGTTTTAAATTGCAAAAATGATGGAGTATTGTCCCGGAAACGACCTGCACTGTTATTGCTAAAGTTCTCATCAAGTTTGTAAGATTGTGACATTTTACCTTTCAAAATGATTCTTCTCCACTGTCGTACTGACGCTGCAAGTCGTTTTGTAGAAACATTTTCAAGACTCTTCATTGTATTTGAGTTTCCTGATGCAGATCCTGGTGATTGGAAAGTCATACTTCTTTCATTACGGAGTGTTGAGGTTGCATCGGATAATGGTGTTCTGATATTAACACTAGATGGAGCATAGTAACTTTGAGAGCCTTCAATGTGGTTGATATTTTTCTCATTAATTCTGATTTTTTTTGATCTTCTATCTTTAAGAATTTGCTTCCTTTTCCGTCATGCCAATGTTGCAACTTGTTTTCTGGATAAACAGTGTGGTTTTATTTTGTTGGAGAGTATCATTAATTCAAGGGGTTGAAATCACTTAATCCTAACAGGAAATTGAATACATGTTATTAGTCTACAAAATTCGTATTCAACTTTGTTTGTATGGTAGTCATTAACTCAGAAGCAGTTTTCAGCAGTGTAGATATTCAAGATTGTTGTTCTTACACATTTTGAATTGTCTTATATGAACAAAGAATGTTTGTATCCTTTTCTTACTCACGTGGACTTCATCATTGTTGTTGATATATGAGTTAAGTGATAAATTACAAATATATTCTAACTTAGTATATACAAATAATATTTAGAATTACTAAGATTATTAACGAGAATTATTAAAGTATTTAATTATACATATTGCAATTATACAAATTCAAATACCAATAAGAAGCTCAAGTGTTATAGTTGTTATTAAGACCATATAGATAGATTAAAAGATCCAGATGGCCATGTAATGCATCATGAATTAAAAAAACAAACTAATAGCCAGTTATTAATGTATAACCGCATGTGTTATAGCAAAGTAACTTCACATTGGAAACTGTAAACAAATGGAATTATGAATATAAATAGTAATAAGTAAGGCATCCATAAGAAACGATTGACACATTTTTTTATAGCCATACCATATTGATTGTCTCAAGATTTACTTCTTAGATGTCACTGTAGATCAAATCAACACCATTTTTTTAACCGATATTGGAAGAAACATATCAACTATTCCTTGCAAATCCAAGACATTTAGAGTGCTTTAAATACTACCTCAAACCATTGTGCAACCCTAAAGTAACTTCGAAATTTCTTTCTCTACTTCAACTTCAAATGGGTAATAACATATCCTGCCATTACTTATTGTGTTTTCCTTCTGTTTTAGGTTTTCCAATTATTGTTGATCTAACTTTGCATATTATAATGATGAATACATTACATTACATGTTTTTGTTTATGGACAGTGATGAAGTTAACGAAATAATAGGGAAAATGGTGAAAGAAACGAAACAATCAACGGACAATATTCAAGTCGAAGAGTTATTTATGAAAACCAACACGACTTAGACTAATGTTCGGACTGATGAGGTGGTAAATTAGGACGTTGTGGGCCACCCTGCTGTTGCGATGAAGGAAGTCAAAGTGGAGCCTGATGTTGGCTAATCTTCACAGGCTCCAGTCCGAGGGCTTGTGAAAGATATCTTTTGGGATAAAGAGATCACCCGTTCACAGAAGCGTGGAAATCAAGTCCGTGTAAGATTAATACTACCTCTATTAAAAAAAACATAATGTTTTGGTTTAGTTTTTTATTCTTGTATTGTAATGTTAACTTTTTGATGACAACAAATGATTATGCAGCAATTCCCTCAAAAGGTTATAAGGAAGTCCTTAAGACCCGACATCACTAAATTAACCATGTTGAACCTTGACATGTTGGATTTTTATGATTGTAAGATAATGAAATCAAAGAGAGAATATCTGGAGATGTATGTCGGAGTTGGTTGGTACGTATACGCGAAGGAAAATAAACTCATGATGGGAGATAGGCTCTTACTTCACTATAATTCTGATAAGGAAATGTTGTATGTAAGGTTGTACCGACGTCTCCCACGGAAGAATGTTTGAAGGAAATGACTTATCATGAAGTTAATATAGTATAATGGAGATGTTGGAGTTGGTTTAATCTATGTAATTGTTCTGAATCGATGGTGTTTTAATGCAAGTTAATTGGTTGTAGTATCAATGGTGTTCATAGACTTGTGTTTTGATTTAGTGATGTAATGCGCTCTGTGTTTTAAGGGTTTAGTTTGCAAATGTACTTTGGTCTTAGATATGTAATTCTACCAGTTATTACTAGTATAATGAAGTTAACTTTGTTTCCAAATGTTTTGATTGTGGTTACTTTTTGTTTTTCATGAAACTTAATATGCACTATAGTGTTATTGATCATAGTGTTCAAACTCTATTTCCAAGCAATAATATGATATTGCTTTTATTATATAGGGAATGTAACCAAATTTTCTGTCAAAATTAAAAAAGTGACCACTGCTTTGCTATTTCACTTGACATCATAAGTATTTTGGAAGTTACATGTGGATGAGTTTCAACTTTGCACTCAAATTTAAAAAACTTACCATACCTTTGCACTGTCACTTGATATTGTTAATATGTGAAAGTTATTGTTTGATAAGTCCCCAAAATGCAATACGGTGTTATTCATTCAAGTCACAGGCATGAAGAGTGGATATAAAATCATACTTTTCATTTAGTTTCCATTTGTTGCAACATTAAAGAATACACCTGCAGAGCAGATTTTTAAGACTTTTTGAGATAAAGAATACATAAAAATTAAAATTTGTGAAACAAAATCCTTATTAGCAAGGTAATTTATGATAACACTTGAAGAATCTTTAAAAGAAAGATAACCAATCCTGAATAACCATATTTGAAATTTCAAAATTGCTGCAAACATTCTGATACTCTAAAACAGATGAAATTAACTTGCATTAGGAATGATATATACATATTAAAACAAAGATATAAAGATTAAATAATTATGCCATATAATGTTTGCAACAACAGGATTCCAATGTAGAAAATCAAAAATCTTAACACGAAACAATGTAATTGTTATGGAACAGAAAGTTAACTTAAACTAATACTTAACATAAGCAATACAAAAATTTCCATGATAATATATAGATAACTCAAAGATCAGTTAGTGGTGCATCTATTTCTTTAATTTTCCTGTTTGATTGGCTTCATCATCTTAGTGGAGGACAGTTGAACACTTTCAACATCTTCTACAACATCAAGATTTGTTCTTTTCGACGGAGTCAACAATGAATTTGCAGTTGAAGGGTCATAATCTGCAGATGTAGACAATGGTTCCTGCAACCATGTTCCAAACATTGATTAATTATTGTATGAAGCAAGCAATATGGTAATTAATGTGATTACAGATGAAACAATATACTTACGGAAAAACTCCTCAACTCCTCTTGTGACGAAGGCTCTGAAATGCTAAGCTTAGATGTATGCTGCTGATCGTGACTTTCTATGTCTAATACAACCTAACTGCAAGTGCACAGTCTATCGCGTAGTAATAATAGATATCGATCCCACAGGGACTCGTAATCAAACTAGTGTTCTCGGGAGTTACTATGTTTAGCTAGGTAGAATATGTTTAAGGGAATAAGATTGTCACTAAAAGGGAACTAAGAAAACTATTTAGATTATAAATGATTGAATCGATATGTAGTAATTGTGTTCTTTAGGGATTTGATAAGTTACTGGTGTATGAAATAATTTTCAAAGTTTATTTAAGCAGAAAATGGTGATTTGAAGACTCTCGCCTCACGATGGTTATTGACGTTAATCATAATCCTAAGGGCCAAACGTACACTTTCGTATCCCGTTCGGGGTTAAAATTATTTTTTGGAAATCTCTAAGTTCTAATTCATTTTAAAGTGCTTTCGCTGTTATTAAAATGAATGACTGGTGTTTACTATCTGACCTTACCGCAGCTTTCGCTTGTTGGTTCGTATCTTAATTAATTTCCCACTTTCGTGGCAAAACTACTTTTAAATAAGTTCCCGCTTTCGCGACGAAGTTTATTCAGTGAATCAATTTTAAACACTCAGACCATAAATTACTTTTTTGAAAAGAAAGTTTTTCAACCAGTTGTTATCAAATCCCATTCGAATTATTACTACATATCGATTACCTAAGTTTAGCTAGACATGGATTTGGGAAAGGTAAAACATAGATAAAAATAATAAATAATGATTTGCATTATAATAAAACTGGAATCGATTGAAATGAGAAACCTGTAAATATTCCAATTGGCCTTTGGGCAGATCCTCCACAGATGTTGGCAGGATTCTGATCTTTATGCCAAATTGATCATACAATAAAATAGAAGTTATAGAAGAATGAAAAATGGAATACAGAAAAGGTAAAGAGAAACAAATAAGAATATTGCTGGAAAATATGCTCTGGAAATAAATTTGGCAGCACTTCGTTGTATGAATGCAGCACACTTTCTGAAGTCCCCTGCTTCCCCTTTTATAGAAGTGGAATCCCAACGGTTATCATTGAAGATGATGGACTTTGAGGCAGATAATTTAGGAAGTAGTGGTCCACTCTGTGGGAATTGGAACTGATTCTTTAACGTGTAATTGAAGTGGGGCGTTTTTGCCTGCATGACGGTCGTCACAAGGTGTGACGGTCGTCACCCGTGTGACGGTCGTCATGAAGCTGTGACGGTCGTCACATCAGCAAAAATAGCTTCCTGTGCTTTTCATTGTGTTTTCACTCCTTTTTCGTCCATATTTCATCTGAGATTGCTTCTTTTCTTCATGTTGCCTTGTTTAGACGTGATCGTTGAATACCTGCAAAACATCAGACAAATACACAGAAATAACCCGAAATCGGATCGAAAACGGTTAGACTTTAGTTGAATTATGCATCAAAATATATATACGATTTCGTGTTATCAAACTCCCCTAAGCTTGAATCTTTGCTTGTCCTCAAGTAAAACATGAAAAAGTCGGCAAGCACGAGGCAGCTTCTTCGTTCGCAAAAGTCGGAAAAACCGGGATTCTTGGTAAGAACAAAACGAGTACCATGACGACACTGGACTACAAGTCTTCGGAGGTCTTCTATTTATGCAAATCGGTCCCAGTTATAACCCGGTGAACTGACTTTAAACAATGTTGCGGATAGCAAGAGTCGCCACCGACTTTTATTTTATCCATAAGGAAAGGTTATAAAAGAACAGGAAAGACCTTAGAGAATATTTTGGGTCCGGGGGGTAGGTTATGAAAAGGGAAGGTATTAGCATCCTTTTCATCCATGGTTATCCATGGGCTCTTAGGTACTTAAGCTCACTTTTGAATTGTTTTGAAATTGTAGTGTGTGAATAGAAAATTTTCAGAATAGTTAATAAATAATCCATGTAAGGATGTGTTAAGAACTTGTTTGAAAACTTGTTGAAAATTTGTTTAAGTGCGAAACAATTTTGAAGTGAGCAAGCACCTAGGAGTAACCTACCCTAATGTTTAAAGGTCTTTCTTATTCTTCATTCTTTCCTTTAGTAAGACTATCCCTACTATAATGGAGTAGGTAGTCCTTACTTTGGATGTTAAGGGACATGTGAGGGACAATTTGACTTTGAAGGCCGTTGTGGGATGTAATAAGCACATATAAGGGACCATCATCATTTTTCGAAAGGGACTCGATTCGTAAAGGCAACCATAAGGGACTTTGATGATTTTTCTATTTGAGGGACTTGCTTTATACACCCCACTTAACCATTATTCGTAGGCAACTTGAGGGATATCCTTAGGAAGTGAGACGGCGATTAAAATCGACTTACGTGTGTGACGTGTTTATTTTAATTATCTTTATTTAAAAGTGATCTAAATTTATTTTAATATTACATACATGTTGTTACACTCCCTAATTACTAACCATAATAATAATTAAATAATTAAACAACTTTACATCCAAGAAACAATTACAAAATAATAAGCAAAATAATTAAATAGCAAAGATAAATAAAATATAAATAAGCAATAATAAATAATAAAGGGGGTTAATTCTAAGTTTACTCGGCAAGACATCGCATCTTGTGCCTACGTATCCTTACGGGAGTGGAATCAGAGTAATCGTAGTTCCCCTCAAAAGGGAGGTTAGAGACTTCTTGACTGTGGTCAAGGTCTCAAGGGGAATAAACGCATCTTAAGGACACGCTTACGCGGAGTGTAGAAACTCCAAATCTCTACGTTGAATTGTTAAGTTGTAATTAGGGTTAAATTAGGGATTCCACGGCGGGAAACCCTAAAATGAGCGCGGCGGCTCTTTGACCTAATGCTAAGGGTAAAATTGTAATTTTGCCTGCGGCGAGGCATTTGTGAAAATTAGGGTTTGTAAAAGTTGTAAGGGTTGAAGGTGAGAACTATTGACACGGCGGTCAAATGCTAGACCTAATTCCTTCAGTAATGTGACAAGTTAATGGTAAAAAGATGCGAGAATTTAAACCATACATCAGCAGAAATTTAAATGCGGGAAAGTAAACGCGATTATTGGTTCGCGAGGTTACAAATGAAAAGTAGATACAATAACGAGGATATTTTGAATTGCAAATACACTAAAATAGTTACGGGCAACGTAACAAAGCTGCAAAACAAACGATCAATGTTAGTAGACAGAGTTAGACAAGTTATGAAGCGAGGGTGAAACATTGTAGACGTTTTGTTGTTTATTTGTGATATTTATATAAAAAAAAGAAAGGTCTTAATAGAAGTTTTTTTTTTTTTTAAAAAGAAGAAACTAAGTTTAATTTTCAAAAAGTGTTTTAATTTAATTATAAAAAAGTTTTATTTTTTTTTAAAAGGTTTAATGTTTATTTCTAAGAAAATATTTTAAAGAAAAAACTCAGGTTTTAACTATTAAAAACTTCATTATTATTTTATTTTTTTTAAAAAAAAACAGATTTTTATTGTTTTAGAAAAAGGTTTTAACAAATAAACTATAATAATTAAAATAACAAAAAAAATGCAGAAATAAATAAAAAGAAAAGGGGTTGGGCCGGTAGTTACATCCGGACCCAACCCGGTTAGACTCAAAATCCAAACAACAAAAAAAACTTCTATCTAGGGTTTCAGACCCTTCTCATTTTCGCTGCGCCGCTTTTGTTCCTCTTCGTCTTTCGTTCTCTCGTTTCCCATCGTTCCAACCTCTCTTCATCTCTTGCGTTGAAAACCTGAAATTAGATACAACAACATTAAAGGTGACGATATTGTGTGTTCCTCGCTTACATTTTGTTGGTGGTAACGACGATTAACGAGTGGTGAGGCGATGATGAGATCTCTCTGAGCTTTGAGAAGGGGTTTGCTCGTCGTGGATGGAGGCGGCGTCGGTAGACTTCCTTCAGTTTGTTTGTGTTGATGAGTACGATCGATGGTTCGGCTTTGATGATTCACGATTTATGTTGGGTGATTCTTTGAACGATGATGACGATTATGCTTTCGTCTGAGTTCGCAGCCGTCTTTTGATTCGTCTAGGGTTTCTTGTTTGCGGCCGTTCTCGCTCGTAATCCTAATCTCATCCACTGATTAAATTCACTTGCATTCCAACTTAAATTCTAGCCAGCAATTTCATAACCAAACACGGATGTGCGCCATGGTCACAACATTTTCAGCATCAACAGCAAAACTAATCGTAATTAAACTCCACTGACCAATTGTGAATTTTGTGAACCTTGTGAACCTTCTTGGAACACAAAGTCTTGTATTGTGAGGGCAAATTTTGGGGTGCAACAGCTGCCCCTGTTCAATTTTCTGAAACCTGAGGGGTTAGATTGGTATATTTGCCAGTCGTAACCTGGAAGGTTGAAGGGGATTGAACACAAAAGCCCAAAAATTTGCACTCACCAGTGCATGGAGTGATATTGATGGTTGGTTGAACATGATTGAGTGGGCTTAAAGATGCCACTAGGGGAAAGTTCTTCAGTAGTATAATGAGAACTGTCAGGAGTCTGGAGTAATACTGATGTAACAGCATGTCTTCATGAGGATAGAGCAATCAATAATGATAACCCTAAAGCAGTCTTGAAGTGATAAATCTGACCTCAGGAGGATAGAGCAATCAATAGCTCTAAAGCAGTCTTGAAGTAATAATGGCTTCAGGAGGATAGAGCAATCAATAGCTCTAAAGCAGTCTTGAAGTAATAGAATGGCTTCAGTAGGATAGAGCAATCAACAGCTCTAAAGCAGTCTTGAAATAATAATGTGATATGTCTTCAGGAGGATAGAGCAATCAATAGCTCTAAAGCAGTCTTGAAGTAATGATTTCAGGAGGATAGAGCAATGGATAGCTCTAACGCAGTCTTGAAATAATAATGTAATTTCAGGAGGATAGAGCAATGGATAACTCTAAAGCAGTCTTGAAATAATTAGATGGCTTCAGGAGGATAGAGCAATGAATAGCTCTAAAGCAGTCTTGAAGTAGTAATATGACCTCATGAGGATAGAGCAATGAATAGCTCTAAAGCAGTCTTGAAGTAATAGGATGATTTCAGGAGGATAGAGCAATCAGTAGCTCTAAAGCAGTCTTGAAGTCATGAGAGGCTATCAGGAGGATAAAATAACCCTGAGGTTACAATAAAGCAGTCCCAAAGTAATAAGAAGCTCATCAGGAGGATAAAGTAACCCTGAGGTTACAATAAAGCAGTCCCAAAGATCATAAGATTGTTTGTTGGATAATTAACCTGAAAACAAGGTAGCATTCTGTATAACAACATTAGTTTATGCTTTATGTATGCATGTATGACATGATGCACTTAGGTAATGTACTATAGACATATATGTTATGGTATGATGTAAATGATGTATGTATGCTATGACACTGCTGGAAGTGTCTGGATATCCTTGTATAACAACTGCTGGCCAAGGAAAATAAATCCCGATTCGTTGTTGAAGAATATATAACCCTCCGTCTGCTGGGGATAACAAGGTATAGATAACCTCCCGTTGTTGGGGATAACAAGGTATAGATAACCTCCCGTTGTTGGGGATAGTAGGGTATAGATAACCTTCGTTTTCGTTTGATAGTAGGATAAGTATAACATCCCGTCTTCGTTCATCGTGCCCTTATTGGAAAGTAATTTCCCGTATATCCGTATGAGGATAAAAGAGATGGATATAAATTCCAGGGGAGATTAGACTTTGTGAAAATGGATTAGTCCTACTGATGGTTTGTAACTGTCTTGTAAAGATGAACCGGCGAAGCTTCGTTGAAATCCTTCCCTCGTTCGTCCTTAGTAAATACTATTACTGCATTTTCATGCATTTCTGGTAAACATCAATCATATTAAAAGCATACATGCGTTTCTGGTAAACATCAATCATATTCAAAGGCATACATACATTCAAACACAACCAATGGACGTTTCGCTTATGTAAATAGGGTAAAAGTGAATCTGGATTCAAAAGATGGAATTTATTTATATCAAAAGTGACCCATACACGGGTAAGTTTGTACAAGGAGACATAAACCCTAGTAAGAGAATTTTGTCATGAAGTTTTACAAAAAGAATCAGCTATGTGGGAAATAATCCTATTGAGTTTCAATTCTACTATTGCCACTCAAGTATCTCATCTTCTTGCTGTTGAGACGGAAACGATTGGATTGAGCTTTATCTGTTTGAGCTTGAGTAAGTAGTACAACTGGTTGCAGTTTCATGAGTGATCCAAACGAGACATAGTCATACGCTTTAATCCCTAACTTTTGCCTGGATTGCCCTTTCAGGTTTTCAATCCACCGGGATACCCTTTTTTTGCCCAAGCCGCCTTTTCAGGTTTTCGACTTGCCGGGTGTACATCTTTTTATATATATATATCCCTAATTTTTGCCCAAACCCTTTTGGTTTGCCGGGATGCCCTTATTTTTTCCTAGGCCTGTCAACCTAGCGGGTCTCTTTTTATGCGTAGTATTTTTTAACTATGTCTGCGTTTACAGGTTGTGGGAAGTCTTCACCATCCATTGTAGTCAGTATCATGGCACCTCCTGAGCACACTGTCTTGACTACAAATGGTCCCTCATATGTTGGAGTCCACTTGCCCCTAGGATCACCCTGTGGTAATATGATACGCTTGATTACCAAGTCACCAGCCTGATATACCTTTGGCTTAACCTTCTTGTTAAAAGCTTTGATCATCCGTTTCTGGTACATCTGGCCATGACAAACTGCTGCTAACCTTTTCTCATCAATCAAATTTATCTGGTCAAGTCGAGTCTGAATCCACTCATCTTCATCCAAGCCTGCATCCTTCATAATTCTCAAGGAGGGGATCTGAACTTCAATAGGCAGAACTGCTTCCATACCATAGACTAAGGAGAATGGGGTTGCCCCTGTTGAAGTACGTATTGTAGTACGATAACCATGCAGAGCAAATGGTAACATCTCGTGCCAATCCTTGTAAGTAACAGTCATCTTCTGTACAATCTTCTTAATGTTCTTATTAGCAGCTTCAACTGCCCCATTCATCTTTGGACGATACGGAGAAGAGTTGTGATGCTTAATCTTGAACTGCGTACAGAGATCAGTAATCATAGTGTTGTTCAGATTAGAGCCATTGTCAGTGATAATCCTTTCAGGGATACCATACCTACATATGAGATTATTCTTAATGAACCGAGCCACAACATTCTTAGTCACAGATGCAAATGAAGCTGCCTCTACCCACTTCGTGAAGTAATCAATAGCAACCAGGATGAAATGATGCCCATTAGAAGCAGTAGGCTTGATCTCACCAATCATATCAATGCCCCACATGGCAAAGGGCCAAGGAGCAGTCAACACATTCAATGGAGATGGAGGTACATGTACTTTATCAGCATAGATTTGACATTTGTGACATGTTCTGGAGTGTTGATAGCAATCAGCTTCCATGGTAGACCAATAGTAACCTGCTCTCAAAATCTTCTTTGCCATGGTATGACCACTAGAATGAGTGCCAAAGGTCCCATCATGCATCTCTTCCATAATTTCTGTAGCTTCCTTCTTATCCACACAACGAAGCATAGTTGAATCATGATTACGCTTATACAGAATGCCATTACTCAGAAAGAACTTAGCAGAAAACCTTCTCAGGAACTTCCTATCTTTGACAGATGCCCCTTCAGGGAACTCCTGAGCTTCAAGATAGTTTTTCACTTCATAGAACCAAGGCTTCTCCTCTGCCCCTTCAGTGTCAATCTCATTGCAGTATGCAGGCTTCTCAAATCTATCAATGGTAATCTTGGGAGCTTCATCATCCCAGCTGATCTCAAACATGGAGGCCATGGTGGCCAATGCGTCTGCCAACTGATTCTCTCTTCGTGGAATATGTCCAAAAGTAATCTCTTTGAAATGTGGGATCAAAGACAACACATGTTCTCTGTAAGGAATGAGATTATCATGCTTTGTATCCCAATCTCCTTTAATCTGACTTACTACCAGAGCTGAATCTCCATACACCTCAAGGAACTGAATCTTCATATCAATAGCAACTTGCATACCCATGATACATGCCTCATACTCAGCCATGTTATTGGTACAATAGAAACAAAGTCTGGCAGTAATCGGGGTATGACAACCTTCAGGGGAACTAATCACAACACCAACACCATTACCATGTGCATTGGAGGCACCATCAAAAACCATAGTCCATCGGGATCCTTGTTCAGGTCCGTCATATTGTCCAGGTTCTTTGGTAACAGACATAATGTCTTCATCAGGGAACTCAAAATTCATTGACTGGTAATCATCTACTGCTTGATGAGCCAAATGATCAGCAACAACACTCCCCTTAATGGCCTTCTGAGTAGTATACTGTATATCATATTCCGTCAAGATCATTTGCCATCTTGCAATTCTTCCGGAGAGAGCAGGTTTCTCAAATATGTACTTGATTGGATCCATCTTCGAAATCAACAAGGTAGTATGGGTCAACATATACTGTCTTAGTCGGCGAGCAGCCCATGCCAAAGTGCAGCAAGTTTTCTCGAGCAGTGAGTATCTTGTTTCACAGTCGGTAAACTTTTTGCTAAGGTAGTATATTGCCTGCTCTTTTCGACCAGACTCGTCATGTTGCCCCAATACACACCCCATTGAGTTGTCTAATACTGTTAAATACATAATCAAGGGTCTTCCATCAACTGGTGGCATTAAAATTGGAGGTTCTAGCAAATATCTCTTGATTTCATCAAAGGCAGTCTGGCACTCATCATTCCATTCCATCACCTGATCTTTCCTCAACAACTTGAAGATTGGCTCACAGATGGTAGTTAATTGGGAAATAAATCTTGCAATGTAGTTCAATCGTCCCAAGAAACCTCTAACCTCCTTCTCAGTACGGGGAGCTGGCATCTCTCGTATAGCTTTCACTTTTGCAGGATCCACTTCAATACCTTTTCCACTGACAATGAAACCCAAGAGCTTTCCAGATCTAACTCCAAAAGTACACTTGTTTGGATTTAATCTCAACCTGTATTTCTTCAACCTCTCAAACAACTTATGCAGATGATCAAGATGTTGTTCTTCATTCTGAGACCTGGCTATCATATCATCCACATATACCTCTATCTCATGATGAATCATATCATGAAACAAAGCCACCATAGCACGCTGATATGTTGCCCCTGCATTCTTCAAACCAAATGGCATTACCTTATAGCAAAAGGTGCCCCACTGTGTCACAAATGTAGTCTTCTCCATATCTTCAGGTGCCATCTTGATTTGATTGTAACCAGAGAAACCATCCATAAAAGAGAATACCTTATGCTGAGCAGTGTTGTCTACCAGAATATCAATATGAGGAAGTGGAAAGTCATCTTTAGGGCTAGCCTTGTTCAGATCTCTGTAGTCTACACACATACGTACCTTACCATCTTTCTTAGGAACTGGTACCACATTTGCAACCCACTGAGGATAAGAAGTTACGGCCAAGAACCCTGCATTGAATTGTTTCATTACCTCTGCTTTGATCTTTTCTGACATTTCAGGACGCATACGACGAACCTTCTGCTTCTTTGGACGACAATCTTCTTTCACTGGCAAACGGTGAACCACAATGTCTGTATCCAACCCTGGCATATCTTCATAAGACCAAGCAAAGATCTCCACATAGTCACGTAGCATCTGAATCAACCTGCTCTTGACACTGTCCTCTAAATTAGCCCCTATCTTGACCTCTTTTCTGTTTTCTTCAGTTCCCAGATTCACAACTTCGACTGGCTCTTCATGTGGCTGTATAGCTTTCTCTTCTTGTTGTAACAACCTAGCAAGCTCTACAGGTATTTCACAATCGTCCTCGCTTCCGTCTTCAGTTTGATAGATCGGATTCTCGAAATTGTAATTGGCAATAGTAGAACTGTTATCAACTGGATCCAGAGTGGATGAGGATCTGCATTTTAGTGACGTGGGTGTGTGTAAGAACACATAGCTGATAAAGCAAAAATAAAAGAAAAAGAAAGACAAGGAACACAATATTTACGAAAACGAAACATCCACTGATTTTATTGAATGAAGTATGCAAATGAAATGACAACCCGCAACAAGCACACCATTGTGCCCCAGGTAAGGCACATGGCTTGAAAGTTTTAATTGTTCCAGAAATTACAAATTTAAAAACATAACACAGTAATAGTATTTACTCCTGACTAAAGGAGATAGGGATAACATCTTCAGCTTTCCAATTATTTAGTCCAGCACCCACAGTAGGAAAAATCCATGCCTCCAAGTTGTAGTCTTCATCTTGATCTCCCACAGCATTGATAACCCCTTGATTGGTGATACGAACAGCACGGGCACGACGGACAGCCTTCTGGGACTCTGCAGTGAAACCCAAACCAAACTTGTCAGACTTGTATGGAATATCAGGAAGCTGACCCCAAATAGTACAACCACCTTCTTCCACCACAGCTTTTGCATCATTGAGGGAGGCCATTGCCATTGTTGGAGGGTTTCTGATGACCACAGGAACCTTCTTCACAGCAGGAGGAGTCACACAATCCTTAACAGCCCAGGGAACCACTTCAAATGACTGACATGGAGTTTCAATGTATTCACCTTCTACTTCCAGATACTTGAAAGTGTTTACATGGCTGACAAAGTATTCTTCCTCTCCAAAGACAGTAACAACTTTTCCATTCACCGGATATCTCAACTTTTGATGTAATGTGGAGGTCACAGCACCTGCCCCATGGATCCAGGGACGACCAAGCAGACATGAGTACGAAGGACGAATATCCATCACATAGAATGTAGCAGTGAACACCTGAGAGCCAACCTTGATTGGAAGATCAATTTCCCCATGCACTACTCTTCTAGAACCATCAAAAGCCTTTACCACAATATTACTGGGCTTCAATACCGTATCTTCAGGACTCAGCTTGTTCAGGACTTCCTTAGGCAACACATTCAGAGAGGAACCATTGTCTATCAGCACATGAGACAGGGTAGTGCCCCTGCATTCAATTGAAATATGCAAGGCCCTGTTATGATCCCTCTTGGCAGGGGTCAAGTCAGCATCAGAAAATCCTAACCCGTTGTCATAGGTCAGGTGAGCAACACAATTCTCAAACTGGTCCACAGAAATTGTACTGGGTACATGAGCCATCTTTAGAAACTTGATCAATGACTTGGCATGAGCCTCAGAACATAATAACAGGGAGAGCATAGAAATCTTTGAGGGAGTATGCCCCAGCTGATCAACAATATCATAATCACTCTTGCGAATGATTTTCAATACTTCTTCCATCTGCTTAGAGAGGTCATCAGCAGCTGGCACATCAGTAGATACAGGCTCAATAACAGGACCCTTGCCCCGAGCATCAGTGGTGGAAGTAACAGCAGGAGTAACTGCACTCTTAGAAGCAACTGGAGGAGAGAAGACTCTTCCACTACGAGTGATCTTCCTAGATCCAGCAATATTATCAATGTCAACAGGCATATCAGGTAAAGGCTCCTGCTTGACACCATGGATGTAAACATCAGACCCATAGTGCCAAGGCACAGCTTTGTCAGATGTATAAGGGATAGGACCAGGAGTGGTAATGATCAGAGGAGCTACTCTGGCTTCAGCAACAACTTTCACAGGACCTTCAGCAGTAATCTTGATTGGGCCCTGATGAGTGATTTTAATGGGACCCTTTGAAGTGATTTTTAGTGGTACTTTGTCAACCATGTCAACCTCTTCAATCTTCTTACCCTGAGTCAGACGATCCACCATACTTTCTACAGATGCTGGTCTTCTTTCAGACACTATAGTATATTTATCCATGAGATGTTGAATCCCATCTCTCAAAATGAAGCAACTATCCGGCTTATAGGTACAATATAGACAATCTTCATGACAACCTGGAAAGATCCCAGCTTGTACTAACCTCTTTTTGATAACAGACAATGGTGTGCTCAACTCCATAACTGAATAGACATGCAGATCTTCATCAATATCTTTATCAATGGCGTTGACAGTCTTCTCGTGATTTGGCATTGGAGCTGTAATCACATTTGGAGTACCTGGTGGATCAAACTCAATTTCTCCAGCATCAATCATATCCTGAATTTTGTTCTTCAAGACCCAGCAGTTATTAGTATCATGTCCTGGACAGTTTGAATGATATGCACATCGTGCATTGGGATTGTACTTGGGAGATGTAACATTGGGATTCTGAGGAGCCTCCCTCAGGGTAATAAGTTCAGCCTTCAACAAATGTTGTAATGCCTGAGCCATTGACATGTTGATCTTCGTGAACTGTCTTCTAGCCCTCTGTTGGTTGCCCTGAGGCTGCTCTGTTGTTGCAGGAGTTGGATTTGAAATATGAACTACACTCACAGACTGATGTCTTCTGTTACGATCAGGCTGACCATAAACAGCATTAGATTCTTTCTTCCCAGTGGGAGGCTTCTTTGCAGCACCTGATGAAGAAGTGCCCACTTGGATCTTACCACTCTTGATACCATTCTCTACTTGCTCTCCTGTCATGATCAACTCAGTGAAGCCAGATGATGAGCTTCCAATGAGATGACTGTAAAACGGACCATTCAGCGTACACATGAACATATCAACCAACTCCCTATCAGTCAAAGGGGGTTGAACTCTTCCAGCTAAGTCTCTCCACTTCTGAGCATACTCCTTAAAGCTTTCTTTGGCACCCATAGACATGCTTTGAAGCTGCATGCGAGTGGGGGCTAAGTCAGCATTGTATTGATACTGCTTCTAGAAAGCTTCAGCAAGGTCATTCCAATCTCTGATGTTGACACTCTCCAACTGATAATACCACTCTAGCTGAGCTCCAGATAAACTCTCTTGAAAGAAATGGATCCACAACTTTTTATCAGCAGTGTGGGGTTGAATTCTTCTGACATAAGACCTCAGATGCAATTTGGGACAAGAGACCCCATCATAGACAACAAATGTAGGAACTTTGAACCCAATGGGTATGACCACCCCAGATATCAAGCTCAAATCCTCAAAATCCAGCCCAGATGATTTCTGTAATTCCATAGCATCCATTCTATCCACCAGCATCTTGAATTTGTCTTCGTTAGGCTCATGGTAGTAGTTAGCCTCAGAATCAGAGTCCCCCATAGTGTTGTGGAGACTGCCTCTCTCCTGCTCAGATTCTTCAGATTCATAGTCTTCAACATGTTCCTTGGTCTTGACAGGACCTTTGAACCTTCTTCCCATGTTGAGCAACCCGGCAGACCTTCTAGCCTTCTTAGTCTTCTTGGCCAGCAGTGTCTTCAATTCATCCTGCCCCTTGGATAGGTTCAGGATCAGCTCTTGGAACTGTGCATTCTGTGCCTGGAGATCCTTAACTGATTATTCAAGAGCCATTGCTGAAATAAACAGCGAGAAGATGAGAAACCTGTGCACAATTATAAACCTGTGATGCAATGATATGGGAATGCATATGCAATGTTTTCAAGGACCGCAGGATTTAAATTTGCTTAAACAAACAAGAAAGTAACTTTTTATTAGTAATAACTTGTTTTGCCTTTTAGGCTTACAAAAAATGAAAACGAAATAAGTACAAAAGATGGGGTTTTAAATCTCCCATGGACGTTTCCTCTTTGTGTTGAGGTATGAGTTGAGGTTTCGTTCCTCATGAAGTAGCTTTGTTAGCTCTAGGATCCTTGCTTGGCTTGCTTTGTAATGAGCCTCGAAAGTATCCCTTTGCTCTTTCAGTTGGATCCATGATCTCTGCAAGTCTTCCATATCAGTAGGCATGTCTGGGTGAAGGATGGTATAAGCTGTGTCTCCTTCAGCAACAGGTTCCATGGTAACTGGTAGGACGGCAGGATATGGCATCATGAGTGTCTGAGCACGAGATCGTACCCATCTGAGATAAGCCTCCATTGGAATAGTGTACTTAGGCTCCAGTGTCTTGCTGTCAATCCTGTTTACCTTTCCCCAAGCTCGGATGAATCTCTGACGGTAACCCTGAAGATCGTTGTCGTAATCAAACACAATGCCCTGAATCAACATGTCATGTGGACCATCGCTCCGGGCGTAACCAAACTGTCGTAAAGCTAGAGATGGGTTGTAGGTGATGCCTCCTCTTATGCCTAGAAGTGGAACATTAGGAAACTCCCCACAACGGTCAATGATGGTGACATTCTCCATAGATCTGGAGCACCAATGGATGTCTGAGTGAGAAAGTGACATGATCCTCTTGGACCATCTGAACCCTTGCTCATTCTTCATTACTGAGCGAGGAAGGTGAGAAATAAACCACCTAGAAAGTAAAGGTATGCAGCACATCAAAGTTCCTCTTGCCCTTGTAGTACGGGTGTGAAGAGAATGTAGGATGTCTCCAAGTAAGGTAGGCACTGGATTGTGACTCAGGAATATGTTGATGGCATGAACGTCTATGAACTGATCAGGATTGGGGAACAACACTAAGCCATAAATCAATAAGGCTAAGATCTCCTCAACAGCATCGTAGCTCATAGCCTTCAAGAACATTTGAGCTTTATCCACTAATACCTTGGCAAGAATACCTTTAACTCCACTTCTCGTCTCTAGAACAATGTCAGACTTCTTCAGATGTAGAGCTGCAGCAATAACTTCTGGTTTAAGCTCCTTCTCTAAGCCTGTGAATGGCTTCTGATCAAGAACAGGTATACCCAGAAGTTTAGAGAACTCCTCCATGGTTGGAACCAGCTGATAATCAGGAAATGTAAAGCAATGGTGCTTAGGGTCAAAGAACTGAAACAGCACACTCATCATGTCTTCACTGAACCCTGAAGTAACTAGATCCAATAAGTGACCATGTCTCTTGTTGAACTGGGAATGATCAGGCACTAGGGAAACTAACTCCTTGAGCTTAGCAGGTATCCCTACAAAGTTGATCCTGATGGTGTTTCTACGAGCAGAAGCCATGACCTGCAACAAAGAACAAAGATAAATCCTTTGGTCCTTGAAATGGTTAGGGAAAATGATATGCTTATGATGCATGATGATGTCATGATGTCATGCTCAATCACAAACATGTGGCACACACAAACAAGTCACACCATAGCCCTAGGTTTAAAGGCTTGCATGAGGTTCAAAGGCAAGTACCCTCCCCTGAAGTTAGATGGTTCATCCTGTCCTACAAAAGTAACCAGGTTCTAAGGGATCTCAATATCATTGATCCTTCACAAGGGTGGTTGTTCAGAAGGCAACTTACTTGCCAACCAAAACCCTCCAAGTTTAAGATCTCAATGAGCGTAGTATCGAGTGTCAACCAACTTCAGTCTGCACCAAAGCCGGTTACCTCACTACTTTCTAAAGGCCAAGATGAGTTAACTAGGGTTCTAAAAGTCAGTTAGTGCATTGACAACATATGGCAGCCTCAATATTATCCTCAACTTGACTTAAGGAATATAAGCACCAACCAAGAAGTCGCACTAACTATGGCCACCAGATCAACCGTATCGATATACGTCGTACAGTTTCCTTGGTCTATTGCCATTTACCTAAGGTACACTAGATCCGGGTTAGGACCTTTCACACATAAGAGCACCCCAACAATATAATAATAAAGCAAACAAGGCAAACAATTTAAAGTGATCTTAATTCCTAAGGGTACCCCTCTTAAATTTATCCCCAGCAGAGTCGCCAGTTCTGTAACCCGGTGAACTGACTTTAAACAATGTTGCGGATAGCAAGAGTCGCCACCGACTTTTATTTTATCCATAAGGAAAGGTTATAAAAGAACAGGAAAGACCTTAGAGAATATTTTGGGTCCGGGGGGTAGGTTATGAAAAGGGAAGGTATTAGCATCCTTTTCATCCATGGTTATCCATGGGCTCTTAGGTACTTAAGCTCACTTTTGAATTGTTTTGAAATTGTAGTGTGTGAATAGAAAATTTTCAGAATAGTTAATAAATAATCCATGTAAGGATGTGTTAAGAACTTGTTTGAAAACTTGTTGAAAATTTGTTTAAGTGCGAAACAATTTTGAAGTGAGCAAGCACCTAGGAGTAACCTACCCTAATGTTTAAAGGTCTTTCTTATTCTTCATTCTTTCCTTTAGTAAGACTATCCCTACTATAATGGAGTAGGTAGTCCTTACTTTGGATGTTAAGGGACATGTGAGGGACAATTTGACTTTGAAGGCCGTTGTGGGATGTAATAAGCACATATAAGGGACCATCATCATTTTTCGAAAGGGACTCGATTCGTAAAGGCAACCATAAGGGACTTTGATGATTTTTCTATTTGAGGGACTTGCTTTATACACCCCACTTAACCATTATTCGTAGGCAACTTGAGGGATATCCTTAGGAAGTGAGACGGCGATTAAAATCGACTTACGTGTGTGACGTGTTTATTTTAATTATCTTTATTTAAAAGTGATCTAAATTTATTTTAATATTACATACATGTTGTTACACTCCCTAATTACTAACCATAATAATAATTAAATAATTAAACAACTTTACATCCAAGAAACAATTACAAAATAATAAGCAAAATAATTAAATAGCAAAGATAAATAAAATATAAATAAGCAATAATAAATAATAAAGGGGGTTAATTCTAAGTTTACTCGGCAAGACATCGCATCTTGTGCCTACGTATCCTTACGGGAGTGGAATCAGAGTAATCGTAGTTCCCCTCAAAAGGGAGGTTAGAGACTTCTTGACTGTGGTCAAGGTCTCAAGGGGAATAAACGCATCTTAAGGACACGCTTACGCGGAGTGTAGAAACTCCAAATCTCTACGTTGAATTGTTAAGTTGTAATTAGGGTTAAATTAGGGATTCCACGGCGGGAAACCCTAAAATGAGCGCAGCGGCTCTTTGACCTAATGCTAAGGGTAAAATTGTAATTTTGCCTGCGGCGAGGCATTTGTGAAAATTAGGGTTTGTAAAAGTTGTAAGGGTTGAAGGTGAGAACTATTGACACGGCGGTCAAATGCTAGACCTAATTCCTTCAGTAATGTGACAAGTTAATGGTAAAAAGATGCGAGAATTTAAACCATACATCAGCAGAAATTTAAATGCGGGAAAGTAAACGCGATTATTGGTTCGCGAGGTTACAAATGAAAAGTAGATACAATAACGAGGATATTTTGAATTGCAAATACACTAAAATAGTTACGGGCAACGTAACAAAGCTGCAAAACAAACGATCAATGTTAGTAGACAGAGTTAGACAAGTTATGAAGCGAGGGTGAAACATTGTAGACGTTTTGTTGTTTATTTGTGATATTTATATAAAAAAAAGAAAGGTCTTAATAGAAGTTTTTTTTTTTAAAAAAAGAAGAAACTAAGTTTAATTTTCAAAAAGTGTTTTAATTTAATTATAAAAAAGTTTTATTTTTTTTAAAAGGTTTAATGTTTATTTCTAAGAAAATATTTTAAAGAAAAAACTCAGGTTTTAACTATTAAAAACTTCATTATTATTTTATTTTTTTTTTAAAAAAACAGATTTTTATTGTTTTAGAAAAAGGTTTTAACAAATAAACTATAATAATTAAAATAACAAAAAAATGCAGAAATAAATAAAAAGAAAAGGGGTTGGGCCGGTAGTTACATCCGGACCCAACCCGGTTAGACTCAAAATCCAAACAACAAAAAAAACTTCTATCTAGGGTTTCAGACCCTTCTCATTTTCGCTGCGCCGCTTTTGTTCCTCTTCGTCTTTCGTTCTCTCGTTTCCCATCGTTCCAACCTCTCTTCATCTCTTGCGTTGAAAACCTGAAATTAGATACAACAACATTAAAGGTGACGATATTGTGTGTTCCTCGCTTACATTTTGTTGGTGGTAACGACGATTAACGAGTGGTGAGGCGATGATGAGATCTCTCTGAGCTTTGAGAAGGGGTTTGCTCGTCGTGGATGGAGGCGGCGTCGGTAGACTTCCTTCGGTTTGTTTGTGTTGATGAGTACGATCGATGGTTCGGCTTTGATGATTCACGATTTATGTTGGGTGATTCTTTGAACGATGATGACGATTATGCTTTCGTCTGAGTTCGCAGCCGTCTTTTGATTCGTTTAGGGTTTCTTGTTTGCGGCCGTTCTCGCTCGTAATCCTAATCTCATCCACTGATTAAATTCACTTGCATTCCAACTTAAATTCTAGCCAGCAATTTCATAACCAAACACGGATGTGCGCCATGGTCACAACATTTTCAGCATCAACAGCAAAACTAATCGTAATTAAACTCCACTGACCAATTGTGAATTTTGTGAACCTTGTGAACCTTCTTGGAACACAAAGTCTTGTATTGTGAGGGCAAATTTTGGGGTGCAACACCAGTCATGCTACTGTAGCTTGGCGTCAAGGTTCTCGCGGCAAGTTCACCCTGTTTGTTCTAGCGCAATCACATTAAGCCCGTTGTCCATACACTTTCATGGCAAGTCGACCTGTTAGTGAATATGATCTCATTTCTTGTTTTTGATCTTCTTCATTGATCATAAGCTTATGTCATTGATTTTTCAATGAGTTTTTTTCGTGTCGTTGGGCTAAATGCTCGGGTGAGGAGCACCTAACTTAGAAGGAAACGTGTCTTATATTTTTGGGCTATTTAGCTCTCTTTTCATGATTTTTCATCTTTTTGGAGATCATACACTTATTTGCATCGGTCGCTCGCTTAGAAGTGTTTTTAGGATGGTGCTGACTGCTAGTATAAACTACTTGGGGTTGAGTTTGCGTAGACACTTGAGACTTTGGTACACGTAGGTGGTGAAACCGACTCGCATAAACCGGAGATCTAAGGTGTCAGGACGGTACTGGTTTTGTTAGAACTGTCGTTTCCTCAGAGTTTCAAAACTTGGTTTGAACTCGGTTGCATTCTCGTGATGCTTTTGCTTTTGAGGAAAGAACTAAAAATTTTTGTTTACGTTGAATAATGTGGGGATGTTTGCGTAACGGGAAAAGTATATATAAACGAGCTTTATTTGCTAAAAATAGAAAGTGTTTAAATAGAAATTACGAAAGTTCAAAGTGCAGTGAAATGGAAATAAAGGAAATTCAGAGTACAGTGGAATGGAAATAAAGGCTCCGCTCCCACACTATCTCAATCAGTGTCCCCACTGATTTTTGAAGCGTGCGAGAGGGAGATACAACTGAAATGAAAGTACAAATAACTGAAATATAGTAAACAATGAAGGAAAAATGGAAAATCTAGTCACGGCCTCTGTCACGTCCGTGTTGGCGTCCTCTGGCTCTGGCAAGGGCTACTCTGTCCTCATAACTCATAGCTCCGGTGTGGTAGACGGTATCTCGGAGTCCTTCGACCTGCAAAGTCAGATTCGCCAGGTTCTCAGTGATAGTAGCTTGGCCGGTTTGAAGTTGTTGCATTTGAGTCCGGTGCCAAGCTTCAAACTGGTCAGCTCGTTGATTCTGCTGCTGCAGCATCGTGAGTATCTGTGCCTGCTGGTCTAGGGAGCGGCGGAGGTCCTCTTCTGTGTAGTCTGGCACGGGATGATGGCGGCAGCGGCGAGAGGATGTACCTTCGGGAGGAGGAGGTTGCGATGCCTCTGGCTGCTCGGACATGTCCAACTCAGCTTGGATTTCATTGTCAGAACCGTGAGTGTGATCCTGAGTAGGAACGGCGGCAGCAGGAGGGGCAGTGAGGTCGAACAACCAGTTGGTACGATCTTCCGGGTGTGTACGGGTGCGTGACGGAAGGATGATGCTTCGGACGGTCTTGCCACGCACTACCGGATAGTATTTGTCGTCAGCTCTGGAGCGGATAAGATGAGAGGCTCTGCAGTGGTCGGTGTCAAGGAATACCGAGGGGATGGAATGGAGGTGCTGGAGGCGGTCGCCAAGGTTCAGCCCAAGTGCAATAGCAGTGACAATCCCGCCAAAGTAGAATGGCTTCGAGCCACGGTTGTAGTTGGCCTGAATATGAGCCAGCAAAAACGGAGCAGCGTTGACAGGCTCATTGTTGAAGACGCAATGGAGAAAGAAGAGCTCTTTCGAGTTCACTTTGTGGTTGCTGTCTCTGGCGAAAATAGCGTTGCTCAACGCTCTGTGAAAGTACCAGATGGTTGGGTTATGGATATGTATGGCGTGCAGGGAGTCCCAACCATCGGCATTGATGCCGGTCAACTGGTACCACAGCGCGAAAGCTTCGTGCTGGAACTGATCGGTGATGCGGCGGTGAGCGTTGTCGCCGCGAGGTAGCTGTAGGATGCTGGCAATCTGATTTTGGTTCACCTGATAGTTGGTGCCAAACATCCAGAAGCATGCGGCACCTGAGTGCTGGTTAAGTTCGCCGCTGCTTGTGACGTAAGTGAACGAACTCAAGAACTCAAGAGTGAGTTGTTCGTATGTTGGCTGTGGGTTGGTGCAGAGGTTCCAGATGCATGCTCTTTGAAGCATCCAGGTTACGCCTTCAAGGAGTCCGAGCTCCGTAAGCGATGGAAGGTGTGGATAATGAGCCGGCTGGAGCGACCTCTGATGAAATGCGATGTAGTTTGCTCGTTGTCTTTCGCCTAAGTCTCCTTCACTGAAGATAATGTTGCTGATATCTGGGGTTTCTGCATTCCTTGCCATTGTTGGAAGATGGAGAGGTTTCTGAAGATTGGGGTTTTTTTCTGCAGAGTGGGAAGAACTGACAGAAGTGTGGTTTGGAAGTTGAGTTTGGAGTTGAAATATAGAGTTCAATGTGGGGAGGATGAAAATTCATAGTGGGGTAGGAGTTAGGGTGATTGGAAGTGGTAATGGGGGTAGTGGAAGAGAACACGAACCCTGTTTTATCAGATATCAGTTTTTGAATTCGTGACGGTCGTCACGTAGGTGTGACGGTCGTCACCCGCGTGACGCTCGTCAGGGTCCTGTGACGGTCGTCACAACAGCAAAATCTGCAGAATGCAGAATTTTGCTCTGAGGGCGTACTCGTAGTGACTTTAAGGCTTATTAATGATACAGCAATGTAATATAGCAGCCAACAAACAACGAATAATGCGAAAACAGAATAATTGAATAAAAACTAGAATTGAAATAACATAAAATTGAAATGATTGTATGTAGTACATAAAGAAAACTAACAATGCGAAAAATCCAAATGATTAAATGAAACTAAACTAGACTAAACTAAACTAAAACTACTGCTAAGAACTAATAACTAATCTTTTCGTGTCTTTAACTTATCGAATTTCCGTGCGTAGTAGTCGAGTTGGTCGCAGACTAAATCCATGAAGCCTACCAGTTCACTGTGCATGCCTGCGATGTCAGCTTTTACATTAGTCAGAGCTGTATCAACGTCGTCCAATCTGAGTAAAACGGTATCCATTTTGTCGGTGGTCTCCTCAGGGATAGGCTCAGGATAAGTGTTGTAGTGTGGAGGATTCGTAGGGTCTACTTCAGCTTCGGATACAGCATCCTCATAGTACATATAGTCGTGTGCCTCAGAGATGTGGTCACTGTCATACATATAGTTCTGTGGTGTTGACTGTGGTGAAGGAGGTCCCATAGGCTCATCCAATTCGTAGAGTCAGTTATCCTTGTCGTGGATACTTGTCATCAGATGATCAGGTAGTGTGAATAGCTGTACTAGTTTTTCGTTAATGAGGTACTCATACGGTCCAGGTCCCATAGTTCCTAAAATGCGCCTGTTAAAGCAGAATTGTATGTTCATGGGTCGGATGGTGCCAAAACGAGTGCTGGCATTTAAGTGGAATCTAAGGCCAAGCTCGTGGGCAATCATTGTTACTAGGCCTCCTATAAGGATAGGTGTCTGAGGTTCCTGCGTGAGGCGTTTGAAAGATCACATCATGAAAGGCACTGCATTTACTGTACGTCCCTGAGAAGCACAGAACATGATGAATAACTCCTCTTTAGATACTGCAGTAATATTTTCTTCTTTTCCAAGCAAGGTGTGAGCTAGTATCTTATGGAAGTATCTGAAGGCTGGGTTATGAATATCATCATTGTACATTCTGTCTGGTTCAGGGTGATAGTCGCCTGTGATTCTACCCCAGAATTGATCGAGTTGAAAATCAATATCGTCATCTTCTGCACTGATGAACACATGCGGTCCGCTAGGGAATCCTAGGAGGTTAGCTAGTGACATCCGGCTATGGGTTTGGTCCATTCCAAACAATCGGAAGGTAATCAGCTCTGTGTTGCATCCAAAACCATAGTTGGGTATGTATCTGAAAGAACTAAGGAATTCATAGGTAAGATCCTTGTAGGTAGCAAAACATGTTTTCAGAGCAGTGTTCTCCCAACCCAGTTGATTGAACAGGTATTGAATGCTATCCGTGATTCCTAGTTTATCCATAGTAGCCTTATCATAATACAGCGTTAAGGCGAATTCTCTTTCGGTCAATGCTGCAAATCTTACCTTTTGAGCTAGTCCTCGGAAGTGAACCTTTGTGAAGTCGTATTCGGCCATACTCGCAGGTAATTCGGAGAAAACAGAAGGAATGTTTTGAAGGCTTTTAAAAATCCTGAAAAGTTTAAGACAGGAAATTGAAGTCATGATTTTTAGAAACGAAAAGTGGTGGAAACAAAGGACAAAAGGGAAAAATAAAATAAAATAAAAAATATGAATACAAATGAAAGTAGAAAGTAGTAGTAATTATAAGTTTAGAATTTTTGCTGGATTTTCAAAGTAAAATTTTAAAGAAAGATGAAATACAATAACGAGGGAAATTGGGTTTCCTCCCAGTAAGCGATGTTTTTAACGTCTAAAGCCTGACGATAGCTTGGTGAGAAGCTATTCGGGTGTTTGAGCCGGAAGCTCAAGCAATGCTATACTGCTGACTTGAGGATTGTTGTCGTTCTTATTGTAATGTTTTAGACGTTGCCCGTTTACGATAAATGGTGCATTCATCTTATCGGTAATTTCAACAGCTCCACTCTGAAGCACTTTAGTCACTTCATAAGGTCCAGACCACCTAGATTTTAGTTTACCTGGGAAGAGTTTTAATCGTGAATTAAAGAGCAGTACGATGTCTCCCACACTGAACTGTTTCCTGACTGAACGTTTATCATGCCACTTTTTAGTTCGTTTTTTGTAGATACGGGCATTTTCGTAAGCGTCTAATCGAAGTTCTTCCAACTCGTGTAAGTTCAAGATTCGCTTTTCTCCTGCCTCAGTGTAGTTGAAGTTGAGTGTCTTAATGGCCCAGAAGGCCTTATGCTCTAACTCTACAGGGAGATGGCAGGATTTACCGTAAACTAATTTGTAGGGGGTAGTACCTATTGGTGTCTTAAATGCGGTCCTATAAGCCCATAAAGCTCCTTGTAGCTTCGACGACCAATCTTTCCTTGAGGTAGCGACAGTCTTTTCCAATATCTGTTTTATTTCTCTATTCGAGACCTCTACTTGTCCGCTAGTTTGCGGATGATAAGGTGTAGCTACTCGGTGTCGGACTCCATATCTAGAGAGAAGTTTATCGAATATTCGTGATATGAAGTGAGATCCGCCGTCACTAATGACGAGTCTTGGTACACCGAATCTATGAAAGATTGTGTTTTTGAAGAGTTTGATTACTACTCGTGCATCGTTTGTTGGAGCAGCAATGGCTTCTATCCATTTAGACATGTAGTCTACAGCGACGAGTATGTAGTGATTACCAAAAGAAGGTGGGAAAGGTCCCATGAAATCTATTCCCCATACGTCAAAGATTTCTACCTCTAAGATTCCTTTTTGAGGCATTTCATCGCGTCGTGAGATGTTTCCAGTTCGTTGGCATCTATCGCACTTTTGCACAGGGATGTGAACGTCCTTCCAGAGATTAGGCCAGAATAAGCCGGCTTGGAGAATCTTAGCGCATGTCTTGGATGTACTAGCATGACCACCATACGGTGTTGAATGGCATTGGGAAATAATATTTTCTATTTCTTCCTCTGGGACACAGCGACGATATATGTTGTCGGCCCCTCTCTTGAAGAGTAGAGGTTCGTCCCAATAATAGTGTTTCAGATCGTGGAAGAATTTCTTCTTTTGCTGATAAGTAAGATCCGGTGGAAGCACGCCCGCAGCGAGGTAATTAACGATGTCAGCATACCAAGGTAATGTGACTTGGGCATAGACGACTTCTACGGCTTTTTCGAATTCTGGATCTTCCGAGATTGAATTGGGTGTGTCACTTTATAATTTGGCTATCAGACGTTCGTACGGGAAATCGTCATTTATCGGTACTGGTTCATGTTTGATGCCTTCTATTCGGGATAAGTGATCTGCAACAACGTTCTCGGTTCCTTTCTTATCTTTGATTTCTAAGTCAAACTCTTGTAGTAACAGGATCCATCTCAATAGTCTTGGTTTGGCATCCTTTTTTCTTATTAGGTACCTTATGGCAGCGTGTTCTGTGTATATGATAATTTTTGCTCCTACTAAGTAAGAACGGAATTTGTCAAGCGCAAATATAACTGCTAGAAGTTCCTTTTCTGTGGTAGCGTAGTTCATTTGGGAAGGATCTAAGGTTCTACTGGCATAGTAGATGGCATGGAGTTTCATGTCCTTCCTTTGTCCTAGAACTGCGCCTACAGCATAATCACTCGCATCGCACATGATTTCGAACGGTAATCGCCAATCGGGTGGTTGCATGATCGGTGCGGTGATAAGGGCTGATTTCAATGTTTCGAATGCTTTTAGACAGTCGTCGTCGAAGACGAACTCAGCATCTTTCATCAACAGGCCGGTCAGAGGTTTTGTGATTTTCGAAAAATCTTTTATAAATCTTCTGTAGAAACCGGCATGTCCTAGAAAACTCTGTATTTCTCGTACGGATTTTGGAGGTTGGAGATCTTTTATAATCTCTATTTTAGCTTTGTCTACCTCAATTCCTCTATCTGATATGACGTGTCCTAGAACTATTCCTTGTCATACCATAAAATGGCATTTTTCCCAATTTAGGACGAGGTTTACTTTTACACAACGTTCTAATACCATTTCTAAGTTTTGTAGGCATCCTTCGAAACTTTGTCCACATACCGAGAAATCGTCCATAAATACTTCCATGATGTCGTCTATGAAATCTGCGAAGATTGCCATCATGCATCTTTGGAAGGTTCCTGGAGCGTTACAGAGTCCGAACGGCATTCGGCGGTAAGCAAAAGTACCATAAGGATAGGTGAATGTAGTCTTTTCTTGGTCATCAGGATGGATGGGAATTTGGAAGAATCCTGAGTAACCATCTAGATAGCAGAAGTATGAGTGTTTGGCTAATCTTTCCAACATTTGGTCTATGAAGGGTAACGGGAAGTGATCTTTGCGTGTAGCCTTGTTAAGCTTTCTATAGTCAATGCACATCCTGCTTCCAGTCACGACTCTTTTTGTTATTGATTCGCCTTTTTCGTTTTTAACTACTGTGACTCCTCCTTTCTTCGGTACGATATGAACTGGGCTGACCCATTCACTATCGGAGATCGGATAGATGATTCCTGCATCTAGCAATTTCTTTACTTCATCTCTGACTACAGTGCTCAGGATGGGGTTCAGTCTCCTCTGATGCTCTCGAGAGGTTTTAGAGTCTTCCTCTATTGTAATTCGATGCATACAGATCGAAGGGCTTATACCTTTTAGATCGCTTATGTTATAGCCTAACGCGATGGGGTACTTCTTTAGGACTTCTAATAGCTTTTCGGTTTCTGGTTGTCCTAAGTCGGCGTTGACTATCACTGGTCTTTTTAGTTCATCGTCTAGAAATTCATATCTAAGGTTTTTGGGTAGTGTTTTGAGTTCTAAAGATGGGTTCTTCGGACCTGGCATATGGTTTGGGGTCAGTGCTAAGCTTTCGCTTAGGCTGTCGTCTTTATATGGTCTACGCCAATTATCGTCTTCAGAAATATCTGGTATTTGAATCTTTATTATTTCTGAATACGTAGTCTCTTCATTTTCAAGTTCTCTTATGCATTCCTCAATTTCGTCTACTAAATAGCAGGTATCGTCTATGGCTGGTGCTTGTAAGAACTTGGTGAGAATGAACTCTATCTTTTCTTCTCCTACTTCGAATGTTAGCCTTCCTTTCTTCACATCTATAATCGCTCCGGCTGTAGCTAGGAATGGTCTTCCTAGGATAATTGGGGTTACAGTATCTTCCTTGATGTCCATGATTATGAAGTCGGTTGGAATGTAGAATTGTCCTATGCGTACTGGAACGTTTTCCAGTATTCCGACGGGGTATTTTACTGATCTGTCAGCTAATTGTACAGACATCTTGGTTGGTCTGAGGTCTCCCATATTCAGCTTTTTGCATATAGATAAGGGCATAACACTGATACTGGCTCCTAAATCGCATAGAGCTTTGTCTATTACGAACTTTCCTATGACGCAGGGTATGGAGAAACTACCTGGGTCTTTTAATTTAGGAGGCATGCGGTTTTGAATAATAGCGCTACACTCTGCAGTAAGTATAACTATTTCGTTATCCTCGATCTTTCTCTTATTCGACAGGATTTCTTTGAGAAATTTAGCGTATGACGGCATTTGAGTTATCGCTTCTGTAAAAGGAATAGTAATATTCAGCTGTTTAAAGAGCTCTACAAATTTCTTAAACTGTCCTGAAGTTTTGGAGTTTATTAGTCTTTGAGGATAAGGGATAGGTGGTTTATATGGCACTGGAGGTGCTTGAGTTTTTTCACTTGCGGTATCCTTCTTCTCGTTGTCCTCCTTCTTCTCTAACTCGGATTCCTTTTCTGCTTGTTCAGTTGGTTTTTGTTGCATGGCTGAGTTTTCGGTCCTCGGATCGATCAGTTCGTCCAATTCTTTTCCACTTCTTAGTATTACAGCATTTGCTTGGCCTTTTGGATTCTGTTCGGGTTGTCCAGGAAATGTGCCAGCAGGTGCGGCAGCAGAGGCTTGTTGTTGAGCCACTTGTGATATCTGAGTTTCTAACATTTTTTTGTGGGTGGCTAAAGCGTCTACTTTTCCTGTCAACTGTTTAATTTGCTCGCTAGTGTGTATGTTTTGATTCAGGAATTCTTTGTTTGTTTGAGCTTGAGTAGCTATGAACTTTTCCATCATCAATTCGAGGTTTGATTTCCTAGGTGCATTCTGAGCAGCTGGTTTCTAATATCCTTGCGGAGCAGTAGGCATTTGCAATGCATTTTCGCTTTTGTAAGAAAAGTTTGGATGATTTCGCCAACCTGGGTTGTAGGTATTTGCGTAGGGATTTCCTTGAGCATAATTTACCTGGTCTGGTGGGATTCCGGCTAGCAATGGGCATTCTAGTGCATTATGAGTGGTGCTTCCGCATAACTCGCAATTTGGAGTTACTGCAGCGACAGTTGCAGTGGGGTTAACGGTCAGACTATCTATCTTTTGTGCTAGAGCATCTACTTTAGCATTGAACTTTTCAAGGCTGCTGATCTCGTACATCCCACCTTTCGCTGTGGTTTTCTCAGTTGGAGTGCGTTCACCTCCCCATTGGCAATGGTTTCGTGACATGTTTTCTATTAATTGATAGGCTTCATCGTATGGCTTATCCATAAGTGCACCGCCCGCGGCAGCGTCTATTGTCAATCTAGTATTGTATAGAAGCCCATTATAGAAAGTATGGATTGTCACCCATTCTTCTAGACCGTGGTGAGGACATGTTCTCATCATATCTTTGAATCGTTCCCATGCTTCGTAAATAGATTCAGTATCTTTTTGTCGAAATCCGTTGATTTGAGCTCTAAGCATAGCAGTTTTGCTTGGCGGAAAATATCTCGCTAAGAAGACGTTCTTCAATTGCTCCCACGTCGTAACGGAGTTGGATGGTAACGATTGCAACCATGTCCAAGCTCTGTCTCTAAGAGAGAATGGGAAAAGACGAAGTCTTATCGCGTCTGGAGTTACTCCATTTGCTTTCACTGTGTCTGCGTATTGTACAAACTTCGTTAGATGTTCGTTCGGATCCTCAGTTGCGTTTCCTGAGAATTGGTTTTGTTGTACAGCCGACAACAATGATGGTTTCAGCTCAAAATCATTTCGGGTAATAGCTGGGGCAGCAATGCTACTTCTAGGCTCCATCTGAGAGGGTGTAGCGTATGCCTTCAGCGGTTTGTTTGGAGGTCCTTCAGCCATCTTTAGTTCTTCTTTGGATTTGGGAATGGGAGTGAGAGGATCGGGAATGTTATGTTTGAGTTGGTACTCAATGATTCGGCTTCTTAAATGTAAGAAGCGTTCTAGTTCTGCGACTGAAGGTTTCAAGATATCGCCTTGTGGGCGATCACTTGGCATACAATCGACAGCACTAGTAAAGGAAAAATGAAAATTGTTAACCTAGTCTATACGGCGTAACAGAAGGTTACACTATTGACTAAACGGGTCCCCGGCAACGGCGCCAAAAACTTGATCGCGACTTTCTATGTCTAATACAACCTAACTGCAAGTGCACAGTCTATCGCGTAGTAATAATAGATATCGATCCCACAGGGACTCGTAATCAAACTAGTGTTCTCGGGAGTTACTATGTTTAGCTAGGTAGAATATGTTTAAGGGAATAAGATTGTCACTAAAAGGGAACTAAGAAAACTATTTAGATTATAAATGATTGAATCGATATGTAGTAATTGTGTTCTTTAGGGATTTGATAAGTTACTGGTGTATGAAATAATTTTCAAAGTTTATTTAAGCAGAAAATGGTGATTTGAAGACTCTCGCCTCACGATGGTTATTGACGCTAATCATAATCCTAAGGGCCAAACGTACACTTTCGTATCCCGTTCGGGGTTAAAATTATTTTTTGGAAATCTCTAAGTTCTAATTCATTTTAAAGTGCTTTCGCTGTTATTAAAATGAATGACTGGTGTTTACTATCTGACCTTACCGCAGCTTTCGCTTGTTGGTTCGTATCTTAATTAATTTCCCACTTTTGTGGCAAAACTACTTTTAAATAAGTTCCCACTTTCGCGATGAAGTTTATTCAGTGAATCAATTTTAAACACTCAGACCATAAATTACTTTTTTGAAAAGAAAGTTTTTCAACCAGTTGTTATCAAATCCCATTCGAATTATTACTACATATCGATTACCTAAGTTTAGCTAGACATGGATTTGGGAAAGGTAAAACATAGATAAAAATAATAAATAATGATTTGCATTATAATAAAACTGGAATCGATTGAAATGAGAAACCTGTAAATATTCCAATTGGCCTTTGGGCAGATCCTCCACAGATGTTGGCAGGATTCTGATCTTTATGCCAAATTGATCGTACAATAAAATAGAAGTTATAGAAGAATGAAAAATGGAATACAGGAAAGGTAAAGAGAAACAAATAAGAATATTGCTGGAAAATATGCTCTGGAAATAAATTTGGCAGCACTTCATTGTATGAATGCAGCACACTTTCTGAAGTCCCCTGCTTCCCCTTTTATAGAAGTGGAATCCCAACGGTTATCATTGAAGATGATGGGCTTTGAGGCAAATAATTTAGGAAGTAGTGGTCCACTCTATGGGAATTGGAACTGATTCTTTAACGTGTAATTGAAGTGGGGCGTTTTTGCCTGCATGACGGTCGTCACAAGGTGTGACGGTCGTCACCTGTGTGACGGTCGTCATGAAGCTGTGACGGTCGTCACATCAGCAAAAACAGCTTCCTGCGCTTTTCATTGTGTTTTCACTCCTTTTTCGTCCATATTTCATCTGAGATTGCTTCTTTTCTTCATGTTGCCTTGTTTAGACGTGATCGTTGAATACCTACAAAACATCAGACAAATACACGGAAATAACCCGAAATCGGATCGAAAACGGTTAGACTTTAGTTGAATTATGCATCAAAATATATATACGATTTCATGTTATCAGCTGCCAAGAGGTACCAAATTAGGACACTATTCATTCATAAATACTCGGTTCAACTATATAACTCAATTAGGCTTCAAAAAAATATACCTCTTCATATTTGAAGTTGTCCCATATTTTCCTACATGAATCATCATCATCTTTGAACCCAATAACTGATAGTCTGCCAAATTTTAGCCAATTCTTTTTTCAACAAAGCATCAAGTTCATAAGAGAATTCTAGGGGATTGTCTTCACCGGCCTAAATTAGTACCAACAACTTAATATAAACTTCAGCTAGTATAAATAAACATTGAAGAAACAAATACTACCTCTACTAATTCATTTTTCATTTGCATAGCAGATTTTCTGATTAACTACACACAGTCGTCGTCCCAAAAGATGAATTGGGCCTTGAATTTCCCTTCAATTCCTAAAATTTCAAGCTTGTACCTATAGTAATTAAAGTTAATGAAACAGGATTCCATAGTAAACAATAATGGAGGATATTTTTCAAATACTTATATAACACAATGCTTTAATTCATACGTCGGGACCGGTTCAGATGTTATATGATTTTCATAGCACTTTAGTTTTCCATCTCTAAAAGACATTTTTTTGTACACTCACCACACGCATCGTAATACCACCCTGCCTGGCCAACCTCAAATTTATCCAACTTTGCAACGGTCACACAGGTTGCCTCCTATGGAATGGAAAATTAGTTAACAAATATGAAAGATACAAAGTTGTGGAATAAATTCAAAACTTAGAGAAAGCTTACTTACGTGTGTAAGACTCGTGATTTCAGTCAGACTAAGAATACTGGCCTTCCATATAAACTTATCAAACTCAGAATATTATGAGTTTTGAGTCTTTTCAACTTGCTGGCTAGACGAAGATAACTTTGGCAATTCAACATGAAGACTGTAATGTATGTAACAAAGGAAAAAAAATCATGGATTGAATTGGATTAGCGTTTAAGAATGTTATCAAAATTATATATGCGAATAGTGTTATACTAAGATGTTTTTAACTACCTTTCTTTTAGATTACTAATCTCAAGAATGCTAATATCATTTATAGTTAACTTAGTGCTCGTCCAAGCGTTGGATACATTCAGCGGAAAACCACCTTCAATATGTAAAAACTTTATACATTACAACGTATTCATAATAGACATTGGTAAATATATTTGTAAGAAGATAGTGCAGTAGTAAACAAATACCATAACAGACCTAATAAAAAGTACCTTGGGTGCCTTTATTCTTGCATTCTGCAATAGAACAACAATGTTTCCTTCTTCATTGTGACTCTTGTAATATTGGCAAAACTGCAAAGCAAGCCGACCCCATAGAGTACATTGAACCAAAGTTTTGATGCCAAGAAAAACAGGCCTAGCAAATATGAATCTAAACATGTAAACTCAAACACATTAAAATACAAAATTTATAGTAAACATGAAAAAACATGTTTGTTTACACCTCATGTCAGTTATCATAAACACAACTGAACTTACCTGATCAGAAAGGAATTAGTGGCCTGCCACGCGTCGTTATTTACTACCTTCACCAGTATTATGGAGGAGAAAAAGGGGGTGTACCTGCAAGATGCTCTGATGCTTAAGTGAGTATCGAAACTAGAGAGAGCAAGTATAGAGAAAAGGTGTAGTGAATGAAATACTTGACCCTTTAGTGAAAAAAGGGTATTTATAATGTGCCCCTAGCGCAGGGTCAAGGGTTACATTGCATTGGGTCGGATTGCTAAGCCCAACATAAGTAACTACCAGGGCTTACGTGGCGCAGTGAAGATCAGCACGTGGTCTTCGCCCTGGATCAACTGCCCCATGATCTTCAGAAGATGGGCTGACCATCTCTTTCGGAAGTGGGTAGTTTCTTGATGACGTGTCCCCTCGTGGGGGACACATGGAGAATATGGAGGAAGCACGTGGGCTTCCTCGTCAAGAGAGTCTTCTGCCCGACTAGCGTGCCTTGTTAAGGCTTGTGCTCGATAGAGAAATTGGGCCTTGTTGGGCCTCATCAGCATAACATTAGGTTGGGCCTGCCTGACTGAAGGTCAGGTCCTAGCCTAGTCTAGAACAAGAGCCCCTTAAGTCGTTGCTCCTAGGTGGAGGAGTAATAACTTAAGGGCAGGTCGAAGGTTCGAGGACCTCTTTAGGAGAAGGTATTTTATCGATGCATAGAATTGGGAGTTGTGTACCAGGTCGGGAGCAGATGATGCTCGACGGGACAGCATGTCGGAGAGGTGGACAACGTGAAGGATGTGCTCGCCTTCTGAGCCCGAAGGAGAGACTGATGGATGCGAAGCTTTTGGTGCTGCCATGTGTCAGGAAACCATTGCTTAGCTAGGGCGGCTAGGGGTAGGGGCGTTTGAGTGCCTAGGGGCGCCTCGAGTCCCGTGGTAGGCTTATAAATAGGACCGAGTCTGCTTCATTTCTCACTTATCGCTTCTATCGTTCAAGACGCTTCCTCTTCCTCTCGTTCAACCTTCTCAACTTTCAGCATCGAGACGTCCGCCGCACGCCGCCGTATCGTCTTCCCAGAACTGTCGTGCCACATAAGTCTCTGCTGCCTTACCTTCGCTTTTCCTATTTTCCGGCGGGGTCTCTCGTGGAACTGATGAATGCCTCGGGGAGACCGTACAGTTTCCAGCGAATACATCGGGGATTCTTTGAATTAGTATAGGGTTAGGATGAATCCCCCGAGGACAAGCGATGAAGCCCCCGGGCATGTAGAATAGTTTTGGATGAATCCCCCAGAGACAAACGATGAAGTCTTCGGGGATGTAGGATAGCTTGCACAGACTTCTCGGGGACAAGCAACAGAGTCCCCGGGAATGTAGGATAGTTTACCCAAACTTCTCAGGGACAAGCAGTGAAGTCCCCGGGGACGTTGGATAGTTTCGCATGAACTTCCCGGGGACAAGTGCTGGAAGTCTCGGGGGTCCGCTCTCGTCTGTCGAGGCAAAAGAGGCCCTGTCCATAGGGGCTCTCCTCTCTTTGACCTTTCACTTGATCTGTGGTGAAAGGGTGGATTTGATCTTGAATGTAGAATTCACCGATTTCCTATGTTTTTCAAATCTAAAGGGCTGCTTGGGTACAAGGAGTTATTAAAACTGACGACAAGCCAGACTCCCCGATGGCGCAGGCTGGTGAAGAGCGAAGAAGGTCTATCGCAGATTGGGTTGGGGACGAGCCCCTAAGTGTCTCTTCTCGCTTTGTCGTGGATGAGTCTGAAGCTTATGTCAATGTTGAGGACTTCCTTGAGGGTTCCCCTATGAACTGGCAGGTGTACAAACCACAAGCAAACCACCGAATATGCTCAATGTATAAGGGGATGAGGTTCCACATGTATGAGTTTACCTTCTGGGAAGCGGGTTTGTGTCTGCCCTTCACGGACTTCCAGCTAGGAGTTTTTGACTGGCTTCGATTATCGCCATCGCAACTACATCCTAACGCAATTGCGTTCGTATGGGCGTACAAGCTCGTCTGTCGACATCTCAACATAGGGGCTACTCTCACCCTTTTTTTTTCCACATCTTCCACCTTCAAAGACAAACACTCAATGGTCGATACAGCTGGGTGTCCTTGAAGTAACCGAGGAGGTTTTCCAAGCGTACATAGATTCCATCCGATCTTTCAAGGACCAGTATTACGTTGTCAAGCCCGTCACTCACACTGTCGTGAACTCGCTTTACAACCTCGAGGTCCGGTAAAGGGGTGGGCAGTCCGAGGAGGTCTTAGTGTCGAAGATTTCACTGATTTGGACAGAGGAACACTTCGACAAGGGCACAGATAGCTACGTAGTACGAGCAGGCTTGTTGGATGTCGATGACCCGGCGGATTACCAGAAGTTGGTCATATTTGTGGTTAGTTTTACCCCTGCAAAGTGCATGACGTCGGACGAGAACTTAATCCTCGACTTGCACGAGGATATTCTTAAAGAGTCGTGATTGATCAATACGAGCGCCCTCCTTGAGTATGCATCCGATGAGGAAGCCCTGCGTCTCTTAGGTAGTGTGTCCGCTTTTTGCTTAAACCTTGTCTGTGTACTCATTGTTGGTTTATTTTGCTAAGTTTGATTATTTTCCTTTTGCAGGAGAGATGTCGAGCATGCACGAGCATGTGTAAAGGTTGGCGGCCAGTAGAGGCGCGGAGAAATCTTGTAAGGGGAGGGTTTCCCAGGTACAACAGATGCCTGGTCCCGACCAGGGGCCTGGTGGCTCCTCTTCTTCCTACTAGGGCAGCCAGTCCCCCTCCTTGCAGGGGACACCTAAGAGGCTGTGGGTTGGTGAACTTGAGACCGTCGACCTCACCGAGGGTAGTGCCGAGGAGAGGTTCTTACTCCCACCCTGTTATCTGCAGCTCGCTTTTTTCTGTGGGGCCAACTCTCTAGTGGTGGATGCCATAAAGATCAAATCCATCTTGGGTGCTGATCAGCAGACGAGGAAGAAGGCTCTAGCCACGGTGATGTGGGTCTTCAAAACGGCTCTAATCCTCAATGATGAGGCTTGCTCTTCAGCCGACCTCTCCAAATTGTAGGACGACCTTGCGACCGAGGTAGAGAGGAGTAAGCTGGATGTTGATCTTGTCCAGGATAAAGAGAAGAGTGCTGCCCAACTTAGGCTCCATGGCGAGGTGGAGAAGCAGTTGAAGGCCGCGGGTGAAGAGAGGATAAGGCTCTTGGCACAGACTGCTAAATTAGAGGTGGATTCCCAGCCTGCGGAGGATGAGATGGCCGAGAAAAATAAAATGGTGTCTCAGGCGGCTCTGCTGTCGAGGATCCAACAGCTCGAGGTGGGCTATGACGACGCCTTGGAACAGCTTTGGATCGTGAACCCGGATGTCCTGTTTATCACTGAAGGGACGAGGCCCTTCCATCAGGTCGTCGAGGGTCGCGTGGTCGCACCAGAAGCCGAGGAGGAAGACGACGACCCATTCGAGGTGGGTGATGAGCAAGAGGAGAATGAAGCCTTGTAGTTTTGTTTTTGTTTTTCTGGCATGCGTGCCTATGTTATTTTCTTGGCTTGTGTACCTACTTTTGATGTATCTGTTTCTGGCCTACGTGCCATTCTTGTAACGGGCTTTGCCCGCCATTTTGGGAATGTAGTAACTTTACTTTTATGTTGTGCGTGCTTCATTTTTTACGTTTGCTTGTTTTCTATGTATGAATTGCATTTTTGTTTGTTTTCTTGCTCAACCTGTTTGATGACTGACTGTGCGGGGAACTGGTCGGGTGATCGGAGTTGGTATCTGATTGATGATAAGGCCAAGATTTCAGTCAAGGGCTTTTCCCCGGGCATGAACTTCCCATCGCGAGCTAGGTGTTTTGCCTCAATGGTACGACAGCGACGGGGCACGGTCGAGGGGTCCCTGCTGGATCAAGGGTCATGTTCGCACGCGCAAGGGGCTGACTCTTGTCTTTTTATTTTTAAAGTTAGAAGTCGCGATTGTACCATGGTGCGCCCCTGTGGTCGCAACACTATTAGGTCACGGGCAGTGTCTAACTGTAGTATTGCTTCAGTTTTTCTGTGTTCCATGGTCAAGCAAGTTTTTCCCCTTGTAGATTTTTGAGGTAATAGTCCCTGTTGCCCGTTTTGTCTCGGACACGGTAGAGGGCTTCCCAGTTTGCAGCAAGCTTGCCCTCGCGTGAATCCTTCTGGTTCCTTCGTAGGACCAGGCTGCCCACTTAGAATTCGCGCTTAATGACTTTGATGTCGTGCCGCAAGGTTATCTTTTGTTTCAGCAAGGCTTCCCGTAGGGAGGCCCCCGACCTGATTTCCTTGACTAGGTTGAGTTCTTCCCTTAGTGCCTTGTCGTTTGCCTCCTCGGAGAGGGGGGACTCGGTTCTCCTAGAAGACACCCTTATTTCCACTAGAATCACCGCCTCAGTCCCGTAGGTCAGTCAAAACGGGGTTTCCCCAATTGTTGAGTGCATGGTGGTTATGTAAGCCCATAGGACAGTGTGTAGCTCCTCGACCCATCTTTTCTTAGCGTCTCCCTACCTTCGCTTCAGAGCACGTAGGATCGCTCTGTTAGCGGCTTCGGCCTACCCGTTCGTCTGCGGGTGTTCGACCGACGTGAAGTGTTGCTTCATGGCCAGCCTGGTGACAAAGTCCTGGAAGTTCTTGTTGGTAAACTGTGTCCTATTGTCGGTGAAGATGGATTGGGGCATGTCAAACCGGGAAAGTACGTTCTGTTTGTAGAAACAGAGTATGTTTTGGGCCGTAATTTTGGCTAAGGATTCATCCTCTGTCTATTTAGTGAAGTAGTCGACGCCGACTATCAAATATTTATTTTGGTAGGATCTGATGGCGAAGGTCCTGAGGATGTCCATCCCCCACCATGCAAAGGGCCATGGCGATGAAAGTGTTTTGAGCTCGTTTCGCGGGGCTAGGTGCATTTCTCCGTGCCGTTGGCAGTTGTCTCACTTTTTGACGTGCTCTTTGGTGTCTTGCTGCATGGTGGGCCAATAATATCCCGCTCGTAGGGCCTTGCGGGCAAGTGATCTTTCACCGAGGTGTTGGGTGTTGATCTCTTTGTGGATCTCTTGGAGTATGCCCGATATCTTGGATTCGTCGACGCACTTAAGGAAGGGGATGGAGAATCCCCATCTGTACAACTTGTCCTCGATCAAGACATACGAGCAAGCTCGACGTCTAACCACACTCGTCTCTTTGGCATCGTCGAGTAGGCGTCCCGTGCTGAGGTAGGTGTGCACAGGGGTCATCCAGCAGTCACGGTTGCCGATAGTGTTTACCTCGGCAGTTATCGTGCCTCTCTCGATGCTGGGGCGAGAGAGGACTTCCTGGATTACGGATTTGTTTCCGCACTTCTTGTTCGTGCTAGACAATTTTGACAAGATGTCTGTCCGGGTGATGTGCTCGTGTGGAACGTGTCGTACCTCTGCCAAATCGAAGCTTTTCATTCTTTCTCTTACCAAGGAGAGGTACTCGGCGAGGTTGTCGTTCCTGGCTTGATATTCTCCCCTTACTTGGGATGCCACGAGCTGGGAGTCGGTAAAGATCTTTACCTCCTTCACACCAAGGTCTTGAGCCAGACGAAGTCCTGCGAGGAACGCTTCGTACTCGGCCTGGTTGTTCGATGTTGGGAATGCCAAGGCAAGGGTGACTTCTATCAGGATACCTTCTTCATTTTTCAGTATGATGCCCGCTCCATTTCCCGTCGAGCTAGGGGCGCCATCAATAAAGATGGTTCACTTGTGTGCCCCGGGGGTCGGGGACTATGTGGAAGTCATCTCGGCAATAAAGTCAGCCAGGACTTAAGCCTTGAGGGCTTTTCTGATCTCGTATTGGACGTCGAATTCGGAGAGTTCGAGCAACCATTTGAGCATACTTCCCGACATGTCTGGCCGCCCGAGTAGCTATTTGACAGGTTGGTCGGTTCTGACTATGATCGTATAGGCCAGGAAGTAAGCCTTGTTGATGAGGGCCAGAGAGAACTTCTCGATCTTCTGGTATCTAAGCTCGAGACCTTGGAGGGCTTTGCTCATGAAGTATATCGGCTTTTGCCCCTCGGGAGTTTCGTGGATCAGGGTTGCGCTGACGGCCTTCGTGGCGACAGCGAGATACAAGTATATGGTTTCCCCAACTTCAGGACTTGACTGTACTGGCGGCTCTGAGAGGACTTGCTTGAGGTGGAGGAAGGCCTCTTTGTACTCCTCGGTCCATTTAAATATGGCCTCCTTGCGTAGAAGCTTAAAGAAGGGGAGGGTGTGCTGAGCAGATTTGGCGATGAATCGTGACAAAGATGCGAGCATCCCGTTTAGTGATTGGATGGACTTTCTTGTGCTCGGCATGGAGAACTTAGAGAAGGCCCTGCACTTGTCTGGATTCGCTTTGATTCCTCGTTATGTCAGGTAGAATTTGAGGAATTTACCTGCCCGTACGCTGAAGGTGCACTTTTCGGGGTTGAACCTCATCCTGCACCTCCTCGCAGTCGTGAAGACCTTCTTAAGGTGGATGGTATGGTTGATCTCTTCTCATGATTTTACGATCATGTCGCCATGTATACTTCAAGCATGTCCCCGATTTCTCCTCGGAAGACCTTGTTCATCATCCGCTAGTAGCTCGCGCTGGCGTTCTTCAATCCGAAGGGCATTACATTGTAGTAATAGTTGCCTGACTCGGTCATGAAGGTTGTGTGTTATTTTTCGGACTTCACCATGGGGATTTGATGGTACCCCGAGTATTCTTCCATGAATGACAACAGTTTAAAACCTATAGAATTGTTAACGAGTTTGTCGATGTTATGTAATAGGTAAGCATCTTTGGGACATGCCCGATTAAGATCAGTATAGTCAACACACATTATCCATTTTCCATTATGTTTCTTAACTAGTACAATGTTGGACAACCAAGTTGTGTATTGGGCTTCCGATATAAAATTTGCCTCTATGAGGTCTTTTACAGCTTTTTTAGCAGCCTCCACTTTCTCGGGAAACTGCCTACGCCTACACTGAACTATGGCCCTAGCGGCCGAATCTATGGTGAGGTGGTGGCATGTTACATCGGGGTTGAGGGCGGGCATCTCCGCAATGCTCTAAGCGAATAGGTCAGCATTCTCCCGGAGGCAGGTTTTAAGCTGCTTCCTTGCCAAGTTGGGGAGTCTCGTGCCAATCTTCACGCTTCTTCCTGGGTCATCTCCGAGCGTGATGAGCTCGAAATCTCTGTTTGGAATGGGACGAGTTGGATGGGACAACTGCTCGTTGTCTGTGGGGGGTGCATTTTCAGATCCTGTGTTCTGCTCCAGCTTGCTGGGGAAACGGCTGTCGAGGTCGACGGTGTTGACGTGAGGGAGTGGCTTTTGCTCCTCAGCCCGGATGGCTTGCCCTTCGACTTGGGGGGGGGGGGAGGGACGTTGATCGAGTTGAGTCCTTTGAGCGCTGCCTCGAAACATCTTTTGGCCGCCTCAATGTCCCCGTGGAGGGTGACGACTCGACCTCTGGTCGTGTAGTACTTCATTTTCAGATGAACTATAGACGGTACCACGGTCAGTTCAGCCAAGGTCGGCCTTCCCATGATGCATTGGTAAAAGGAAGGGCATTCAATTACCAGGAAGCGAACCTTGACTTGTCTGGATGTCTCCTCGGATTCGAATGTGACGAGCAGTTCCACGTACCCCTAAGGCTTGGTGGTGGTATTGTTGAAGCCCTAGAGATCAAAGCCGACATACGGGGTCAGGTGGCTCTCGTCAAGCTGAAGGGTCGTGAAGAGATGGGCGTACATTATGTCCACCGAACTCCCTTGGTCGACTAGGATTCGATGTACGTGGAAGTTCGCCATCTGAGCTCTGATCAGGAAGGGGATACTAGAGTTAGGTGCACCCTCGAGAAGCTCCTCGAGGTAAAAGGTATTCGGATTTGATTGACCTTTGAACTTGTCAAGGGTAGCGTTCGTCTTCGAGATCTTGTCGACGAGTTCCATGAACTTCCTCTTGACCGACCCTACTGATAGCTTGTTGGGCCTGTCCGCCGAATATGACCAGGGTGGCTGGGAAATCCTCCCACAGACTGTGGGCGGACAACGGTCTGGCGGGCTTACTAAAAATAAGGAAATCTTCTGTTCGGGAGATACATAAGGTGACTTATAGTCCTGCTTCGTTGGAGGGAGGAGACACTTCCTCGACCCTCTTGGCTTCGCGGGCCTTAGGTCAAGGAGCTTCACCTCGTCGGGTGTACTGTTTCAGGTGCCCTTCCTTGATTAAGATCTCGATTGCATCCTTGAGGTGGATGCAGTCCTCCGTTGGCGTGTCCATGACTTCGATGGAACCGACAGTAGTTGGATTTGTCTACGTTGGGCTTCAGGGGCGACGTTTTCGAGAAACATACATCGCCCTTCTGAAATTCTGAATTGATGCATTCGGACAGGTTGTGCTCGCGGGGAGCTGTGGCAGCATGTATGCAGTGAACCGGCCCGTGGGTCCCCTCCGCTCACGGGGTCAGTCTTCGCGTCTTCTTTCCCCTATTCATCGCGGAGGAGCGACCTCCTCATGCTTGGCACCCCTGAAGCTCTTCTGGTTCCGTGTGTCCCTAGCGGTGTTTGTGGCTTCTATCTCCTCATACTCGATGTATGATTGGGCTTTGTGGAGAAGGGCATGCAAGGTGCGGGGACATTCGATCCCAATGGCCTTAGCAAAGTCGGACTGAGATCTTATGCCTCTCTGGATCAGAAACTTCTTCATATCGTCCGTGGTGGGCACTTTTACGGCCTCTCGGTTGAACCTCTCTATGTAGCCTCGGACAGGTTCGTTCTTCCCCTGGATAATGGCTTCTAGGGCTGCCTTTGTCTTCGGATGGCGTCGGGAGGCCGTGAAGTTCCTAGAGAACTTCCTCTTTAGTTCTCCCCAGAAGGTGATGGATTCAGGCACGAGGCGTTTGTACCATGCCATGGCGCGCTTCCTCAAGGTAGTGGGGAATAACCTGCACTTGATGGCTCCCCGAACATTTCGATAATCGAGTATTGGATCGATGCTTTCGATGTGGTCGTCCAGGTCGGTTGTGCCATCGTATGTTACCAAGGACGGGGGGTTTCTCCATCCTGACGGGTAGTGGAGCCTCCCTGATGGCCTTACATAGTGGCGAGCACTGGACGTCTTCGTCACCCCTGACGGGTGACAGCAAGGGGGAGACTGATCCCTGGTTGTTTCTGTTCCATCGGGGAGCACTCTTCGGTCGGGGTCTTGGCCTGGAGGCCATCCCTTGGGCTTTGTTCTTCTTCAGAACTAGGGAGCGATGTTCCTTCTAGTGAGGCGACTTGCCCCGCTTCTGGGAAGCCAATGGATGTGGTCGCTCTAAACGAGGGCGACGCTTAGTCGGACAAGGAGAAGGGCTCTGAGAGTTGTCAACTGACCGTGTCCCCTGCGGGGGAGGAGAGGGGATGTTGGAAACTGGGCGATGATGTCTCCGTGGGGGAGAGCATGATGGTCGTTCCCTCTCAAGCATCCTTATTCGCTTGTTCTGCCCGAAGATCATTAGGTTAGTCTGGTTGATCGCCGCGAACAGGGCCACCATGGTGGGGTCGGCGCCTACTAGCACCGGGATGGGCTGGTAGATAGCGGGGTTGTCGAAGCGCTTGATGGTGTTGAAAGCCGCGTCTTCCAAGGAGGGAGAGGCGATGTGCCCGTCCCTGTAGTCGCCTTCTTTGTTGTGGGTGACCGTGTTGGGGTTGTGGTCGTCTTCGTTGTTGAAGGGGATGAAGGCGGTTTGAGGAGCATTTTCGTCTCGTGGGTTGGCCATGATTAGAATGAAAGTTGAAGGTTGCTTTGGTTCTTGAGCTTTTGTGCTTAGACATGAGAAAGAACGGGGAAACAGAGGATTCCCACAGACAATGCCACTGATCTTACCTGATTAGCAAGGAATCAGTGGCCTGCTGTTGCACCCCAAAATTTGCCCTCACAATACAAGACTTTGTGTTCCAAGAAGGTTCACAAGGTTCACAAAATTCACAATTGGTCAGAAGAGTTGACAATTCCCTCAGACAATGCACCTCCTAAGCAGTGCATCCAAAACTAGGGTTTTGACTTTAATCAGGCTAAATGGACTTCCAAGACTTCAAGTGAGCTTCATAACATCTTATATGTGTATAAGAACCCCCATGTCAAGTTTCAAGACTTTTCTCAAAAGTTTGCTCAGTCAGATGATCAGATAAGTCAAAAGCAGTCAATGCAGTTAAAAGGTCAAACTGAGGTCAACTGTGGTCAAACCAAAGTCAAACTTCATGATTTTTTTTTTTTGCCAACATCAAAGAGAGGTTGGGTGAGAAATATTATCATAATAACTGTGATACCCCAAATTTTGCCCTAAGATTTGTCGTCGCATTTCATTGCATTTAATCAATTACTAACAAATTTGTGTAGTCGTTTGACTTTTTGCAGGTAAATATCATATGGCATGCATTTTTTTTCTAAAAAGTAAAAATGGCACAATTGGCAGGAGGACATGTGTAAGGAGTTATGAGTGTGAGAGGTTGAGAGTTCGAATCTCACCTTTGTCACTTTTTTTGTTTTTTATTATTTTTACTCTAAATTTTTCTATCTTTCATTAAAAAAATAACAAAAATAGTTTTTTATTATTATTTAATTATTATTTTCGTATTTTAATTAAATCATTTTTTAAAATATTATTTTTTTCACTTTTTTCTAAATTATTCATAAAAATATCCAAAAAATCATAAAATAAAAAATATTGAAAAAAATTTTGTTCTTTTTATAATATTTTTTATTTTAGGAATCAATAGGATTATTAGTTTTTATTTTAAGTTTATTTTAATTATTTTAAATTATTTAAATTTTATTTTTTCTTAACTAATTATTTAGTTTGGGCTTTAAGATGGGCTTTAGGGACATTATTGACAATTTGGTGTTAACCCTAATTTGTTCCCTATATATACATGTGTTGCCTTGTTGGAAAAAAGAGGGAGAATGAAAAAAACCTAAGAGGAGTGAGTGTCGTTTGCCGTTATTTAGTTTTCTTCTTCATCCATTACTATTGTTTCTTTTTCTTCATCGTTTACCGTTATTTCTTTTCCTTCATCTATTACTGTTGTTTCTTTTTCTTCATCTTTTACCGTTATTTCTTTTTCTTCATCTATTACCGTTATTTCTTTTTCTTTATCTATTACTGTTACGTTTATATATATATATAATTTTTAAATTGTTAGAGTTTATATATATAAGATTTTTGATCGAATTATGTCGATACGATGTTTGCACATTTGTGTGCATGACGCGTGACATTTGTGTTAGTTCGATCTGGTTGCGATGATCGCATTTTTGTGTGAGCAATAATACTATTTTTTGCTTAATTTCTTTTTCTTTGCGATAAATTTTGTTTCGTCCAATTTAGATCTGGTTGCGATGAGCGCATTTCTGCGTTAGCAACATTGTTGGGTTATTTGGCACATTTAAAATTCATTATTGCTTTATTATTATTATTATTATTATTATTATTATTATTATTATTATTATTATTATTATCATTATTTATTATTATTATTATCATTATTATCATTATTATTATCATTATTATTATTATTGTTATCATTAATTTATTAAAATTTGTTATAATATAAAAATCTGTTTTTTAAAATAAATAACATTAACATCTTTTCCAAATTAATATGAAAACCTATTATTTTTAAGAAAAAACTTTTTTTTAGATAAATTTAAAATAATAACTAAAATCTTTTTTTTAAAATAATAACTAGAACCGTTATTTATTTTATTTTATTATTGTTCAATTCAAATTTCATTATCATATTGTATCTGCTCCTCTCATGTAACCTCGCGAACTTAACAATCGCTCTTTAAATTCTGCCTTTAAATTTCTGCTTGCATGGTTTAAATTATGACATTATCTCTCTGTTTGCATGATTCAATTATCTCACGCGTTTACTATTATTTCTGTCACATTGCACACATCCGAAGGTTAGGTCTAACTGTTTGGCCGCCGCGCCAATAGTCCGTAAAACTTCACACATTCAATTTCAAATCCTCAAAACTACAAACTACAAACCCTAATTTTCACAAATGCCTCGCCGCAGGCAAAATTACAATTTTACCCCTAGCATTAGGTCAAAGAGCCGCCGCGCTCATTTTAGGGTTTCCCGCCGTGGAATCCCTAATTTAACCCTAATTACAACTTAACATTTCAACGTAGAGATTTGGAGTTTCTACACTCCACGTAAGCGTGTCCTTAAGATGCGTTTATTCCCCTTGAAACCTTGGCCACAGTCAAGACGTTTCTAACCTCCCTTTTGAGGGGAACTACGATTACTCTGATTCCACTCCCGTAAGGATACGTAGGCACAAGATGCGATGTCTTGCCGAGTAAACTTAGAATTAACCCCCTTTATTATTTATTATTGCTTATTTATATTTTATTTATCTTTGCTATTTAATTATTTTGCTTATTATTTTGTAATTGTTTCTTGGATGTAAAGTTGTTTAATTATTTAATTATTATTATGGTTAGTAATTAGGGAGTGTAATAACATGTATGTAATATTAAAATAAATTTAGATCATTTTAATATAAGATAATTAAATTAAACATTTCACACACGCAAGTCGATTTTAATCGCCGTCTCACTTCCTAAGGATATCCCTCAAGTTGCCTATGAATATTGGTTAAGTGGGGTGTATAAAGCAAGTCCCTCAAAAAGAAAATCATCAAAGTCCCTTATGGTTGCCTTTACGAATCGAGTCCCTTTCGAAAAATGATGATAGTCCCTCCAGTTTGCTTATTACACCCCACAATGGCCTTCAAAAATCCAATTGTCCCTCACATGCCCCTTAACATCCAAAGTAAGGACTACCTACTCCATTATAGTAGGGATAGTCTTACTAAAGGAAAGAATGAAGAATAAGAAAGACCTTTAAACATTAGGGTAGGTTACTCCTAGGTGCTTGCTCACTTCAAAACTGTTTCGCACTTAAACAAATTTTCAACAAGTTTTCAAACAAGTTCTTAACACATCCTTACATGGATTATTTATTAACTATTCTGAAAATTTTCTATTCACACACTACAATTTCAAAACAATTCAAAAGTGAGCTTAAGTACCTAAGAGCCCATGGATAACCATGGATGAAAAGGGTGCTAACACCTTCCCTTTTCATAACCTACCCCCCGGACCCAAAATATTCTCTAAGGTCTTTCCTGTTCTTTTATAACCTTTCCTTATGGATAAAATAAAAGTCGGTGGCGACTCTTGCTATCCGCAACATTGTTTAAAGTCAGTTCACCGGGTTACAGAACTGGCGACTCTGCTGGGGATTTATTTAAGAGGGGTACCCTTAGGAATTAAGATCACTTTAAATTGTTTGCCTTGTTTGCTTTATTATTATATTGTTGGGGTGCTCTTATGTGTGAAAGGTCCTAACCCGGATCTAGTGTACCTTAGGTAAATGGCAATAGACCAAGGAAACTGTACGACGTATATCGATACGGTTGATCTGGTGGCCATAGTTAGTGCGACTTCTTGGTTGGTGCTTATATTCCTTAAGTCAAGTTGAGGATAATATTGAGGCTGCCATATGTTGTCAATGCACTAACTGACTTTTAGAACCCTAGTTAACTCATCTTGGCCTTTAGAAAGTAGTGAGGTAACCGGCTTTGGTGCAGACTGAAGTTGGTTGACACTCGATACTACGCTCATTGAGATCTTAAACTTGGAGGGTTTTGGTTGGCAAGTAAGTTGCCTTCTGAACAACCACCCTTGTGAAGGATCAATGATATTGAGATCCCTTAGAACCTGGTTACTTTTGTAGGACAGGATGAACCATCTAACTTCAGGGGAGGGTACTTGCCTTTGAACCTCATGCAAGCCTTTAAACCTAGGGCTATGGTGTGACTTGTTTGTGTGTGCCACATGTTTGTGATTGAGCATGACATCATGACATCATCATGCATCATAAGCATATCATTTTCCCTAACCATTTCAAGGACCAAAGGATTTATCTTTGTTCTTTGTTGCAGGTCATGGCTTCTGCTCGTAGAAACACCATCAGGATCAACTTTGTAGGGATACCTGCTAAGCTCAAGGAGTTGGTTTCCCTAGTGCCTGATCATTCCCAGTTCAACAAGAGACATGGTCACTTATTGGATCTAGTTACTTCAGGGTTCAGTGAAGACATGATGAGTGTGTTGTTTCAGTTCTTTGACCCTAAGCATCATTGCTTTACATTTCCTGATTATCAGCTGGTTCCAACCATGGAGGAGTTCTCTAAACTTCTGGGTATACCTGTTCTTGATCAGAAGCCATTCACAGGCTTAGAGAAGGAGCTTAAACCAGAAGTTATTGCTGCAGCTCTACATCTGAAGAAGTCTGGCATTGTTCTAGAGACGAGAAGTGGAGTTAAAGGTATTCTTGCCAAGGTATTAGTGGATAAAGCCCAAATGTTCTTGAAGGCTATGAGCTACGATGCTTTTGAGGAGATCTTAGCCTTATTGATTTATGGCTTAGTGTTGTTCCCCAATCCTGATCAGTTCATAGACGTTCATGCCATCAACATATTCCTGAGTCACAATCCAGTGCCTACCTTACTTGGAGACATCCTACATTCTCTTCACACCCGTACTACAAGGGCAAGAGGAACTTTGATGTGCTGCATACCTTTACTTTCTAGGTGGTTTATTTCTCACCTTCCTCGCTCAGTAATGAAGAATGAGCAAGGGTTCAGATGGTCCAAGAGGATCATGTCACTTTCTCACTCAGACATCCATTGGTGCTCCAGATCTATGGAGAATGTCACCATCATTGACCGTTGTGGGGAGTTTCCTAACGTGTCACTTCTAGGCATAAGAGGAGGCATCACCTACAACCCATCTCTAGCTTTACGACAGTTTGGTTACGCCCGGAGCGATGGTCCACATGACATGTTGATTCAGGGCATTGTGTTTGATTACGACAACGATCTTCAGGGTTACCGTCAGAGATTCATCCGAGCTTGGGGAAAGGTAAACAGGATTGACAGCAAGACACTGGAGCCTAAGTACACCATTCCTATGGAGGCTTATCTCAGATGGGTACGATTTCGTGCTCAGACACTCATGATGCCATATCCTGCCATCCTACCAGTTACCATGGAACCTGTTGCTGAAGGAGACACAGCTTATACCATCCTTCACCCAGACATGCCTACTGATATGGAAGACTTGCAGAGATCATGGATCCAACTGAAAGAGCAAAGGGATACTTTCGAGGCTCATTACAAAGCAAGCCAAGCAAGGATCCTAGAGCTAACAAAGCTACTTCATGAGGAACGAAACCTCAACTCATACCTCAACACAAAGAGGAAACGTCCATGGGAGACTTAAAACCCCATCTTTTGTACTTATTTCGTTTTCATTTTTTGTAAGCCTAAAAGGCAAAACAAGTTATTACTAATAAAAAGTTACTTTCTTGTTTGTTTAAGCAAATTTAAATCCTGCGGTCCTTGAAAACATTGCATATGCATTCCCATATCATTGCATCACAGGTTTATAATTGTGCACAGGTTTCTCATCTTCTCGCTGTTTATTTCAGCAATGGCTCTTGAACAATCAGTTAAGGATCTCCAGGCACAGAATGCACAGTTCCAAGAGCTGATCCTGAACCTATCCAAGGGGCAGGATGAATTGAAGACACTGCTGACCAAGAAGACTAAGAAGGCTAGAAAGTCTGCTGGGTTGCTCAACATGGGAAGAAGGTTCAAAGGTCCTGTCAAGACCAAGGAACATGTTGAAGACTATGAATCTGAAGAATCTGAGCAGGAGAGAGGCAGTCTCCACAACACTATGGGGGACTCTGATTCTGAGGCTAACTACTACCATGAGCCTAACGTAGACAAATTCAAGATGCTGGTGGATAGAATGGATGCTATGGAATTACAGAAATCATCTGGGCTGGATTTTGAGGATTTGAGCTTGATATCTGGGGTGGTCATACCCATTGGGTTCAAAGTTCCTACATTTGTTGTCTATGATGGGGTCTCTTGTCCCAAATTGCATCTGAGGTCTTATGTCAGAAGAATGCAACCCCACACTGCTGATAAAAAGTTGTGGATCCATTTCTTTCAAGAGAGTTTATCTGGAGCTCAGCTAGAGTGGTATTATCAGTTGGAGAGTGTCAACATCAGAGATTGGAATGACCTTGCTGAAGCTTTCTACAAGCAGTATCAATACAATGCTGACTTAGCCCCCACTCGCATGCAGCTTCAAAGCATGTCTATGGGTGCCAAAGAAAGCTTTAAGGAGTATGCTCAGAAGTGGAGAGACTTAGCTGGAAGAGTTCAACCCCCTTTGACTGATAGGGAGTTGGTTGATATGTTCATGTGTACGCTGAATGGTCCGTTTTACAGTCATCTCATTGGAAGCTCATCATCTGGCTTCACTGAGTTGATCATGACAGGAGAGCGAGTAGAGAATGGTATCAAGAGTGGTAAGATCCAAGTGGGCACTTCTTCATCAGGTGCTGCAAAGAAGCCTCCCACTGGGAAGAAAGAATCTAATGCTGTGTATGGTCAGCCTGATCGTAACAGAAGGCATCAGTCTGTTAGTGCAGTTCATATTTCAAATCCAACTCCTGCAACAACAGAGCAGCCTCAAGGCAACCAACAGAGGGCTAGAAGACAGTTCACGAAGATCAACATGTCAATGGCTCAGGCATTGCAACATTTGTTGAAGGCTGAACTTATTACCCTGAGGGAGGCTCCTCAGAATCCCAATGTTACATCTCCCAAGTACAATCCCAATGCACGATGTGCATATCATTCAAACTGTCCAGGACATGATACTAATAACTGCTGGGTCTTGAAGAACAAAATTCAGGATATGATTGATGCTGGAGAAATTGAGTTTGATCCACCAGGTACTCCAAATGTGATTACAGCTCCAATGCCAAATCACGAGAAGACTGTCAACGCCATTGATGAAGATATTGATGAAGATCTGCATGTCTATTCAGTTATGGAGTTGAGCACACCATTGTCTGTTATCAAAAAGAGGTTAGTACAAGCTGGGATCTTTCCAGGTTGTCATGAAGATTGTCTATATTGTACCTATAAGCCGGATAGTTGCTTCATTTTGAGAGATGGGATTCAACGTCTCATGGATAAATATACTATAGTGTTTGAAAGAAGACCAGCATCTGTAGAAAGTATGGTGGATCATCTGACTCAGGGTAAGAAGATTGAAGAGGTTGACATGGTTGACAAAGTACCACTAAGAATCACTTCAAAGGGTCCCATTAAAATCACTCATCAGGGCCCAATCAAGATTACTGCTGAAGGTCCTGTGAAAGTTGTCGCTGAAGCCAGAGTAGCTCCTCTGATCATTACCACTCCTGGTCCTATTCCTTATACATCTGACAAAGCTGTGCCTTGGCACTATGGGTCTGATGTTTACATCCATGGTGTCAAGCAGGAGCCTTTACCTGATATGCCTGTTGACATTGATAATATTGCTGGATCTAGCAAGATCACTCGTAGTGGAAGAGTCTTCTCTCCTCCAGTTGCTTCTAAGAGTGCAGTTACTCCTGCTGTTACTTCCACCACTGATGCTCGGGGCAAGGGTCCTGTTATTGAGCCTGTATCTACTGATGTGCCAGCTGCTGATGACCTCTCTAAGCAGATGGAAGAAGTATTGAAAATCATTCGCAAGAGTGATTATGATATTGTTGATCAGCTGGGGCATACTCCCTCAAAGATTTCTATGCTCTCCCTGTTATTATGTTCTGAGGCTCATGCCAAGTCATTGATCAAGTTTCTAAAGATGGCTCATGTACCCAGTACAATTTCTGTGGACCAGTTTGAGAATTGTGTTGCTCACCTGACCTATGACAACGGGTTAGGATTTTCTGATGCTGACTTGACCCCTGCCAAGAGGGATCATAACAGGGCCTTGCATATTTCAATTGAATGCAGGGGCATTACCCTGTCTCATGTGCTGATAGACAATGGTTCCTCTCTGAATGTGTTGCCTAAGGAAGTCCTGAACAAGCTGGGTCCTGAAGATACGGTATTGAAGCCCAGTAATATTGTGGTAAAGGCTTTTGATGGTTCTAGAAGAGTAGTGCATGGGGAAATTGATCTTCCAATCAAGGTTGGCTCTCAGGTGTTCACTGCTACATTCTATGTGATGGATATTCGTCCTTCGTACTCATGTCTGCTTGGTCGCCCCTGGATCCATGGGGCAGGTGCTGTGACCTCCACATTACATCAAAAGTTGAGATATCCGGTGAATGGAAAAGTTGTTACTGTCTTTGGAGAGGAAGAATACGTTGTCAGCCATGTAAACACTTTCAAGTATCTGGAAGTAGAAGGTGAATACATTGAAACTCCATGTCAGTCATTTGAAGTGGTTCCCTGGGCTGTTAAGGATTGTGTGACTCCTCCTGCTGTGAAGAAGGTTCCTGTGGTCATCAGAAACCCTCCAACAATGGCAATGGCCTCCCTCAATGATGCAAAAGCTGTGGTGGAAGAAGGTGGTTGTACTATTTGGGGTCAGCTTCCTGATATTCCATACAAGTCTGACAAGTTTGGTTTGGGTTTCACTGCAGAGTCCCAGAAGGCTGTTCGTCGTGCTCGTGCTGTTCGTATCACCAATCAAGGGGTTATCAATGCTGTGGGAGATCAAGATGAAGACTACAACTTGGAGGCATGGATTTTTCCTACTGTGGGTGTTGGACTCAATAATTGGAAAGCTGAAGATGTTATCCCTATCTCCTTTAGTCAGGAGTAAATACTATTACTGTGTTATGTTTTTAAATTTGTAATGTGCCTTACCCGGGGCACAATGGTGTGCTTGTTACGGGTTGTCATTTCATTTGCATACTTCATTCAATAAAATTAGTGGACGTTTCGTTTTCGTAAATATTGTGTTCCTTGTCTTTCTTTTTCTTTTATTTTTGCTTTATCAGCTATGTGTTCTTACACACACCCACGTCACTAAAATGCAGATCTTCATCCACTCTGGATCCAGTTGATAACAGTGCTACTATTGCCAATTACAATTTCGAGAATCCGATCTATCAAACTGAAGACGGAAACGAGGACGATTGTGAAATACCTGTAGAGCTTGCTAGGTTGTTACAACAAGAAGAGAAAGCTATACAGCCACATGAAGAGCCAGTCGAAGTTGTGAATCTGGGAACTGAAGAAAACAGAAAAGAGGTCAAGATAGGGGCTGATTTAGAGGACAGTGTCAAGAGCAGGTTGATTCAGATGCTACGTGACTATGTGGAGATCTTTGCTTGGTCTTATGAAGATATGCCAGGGTTGGACACAGACATTGTGGTTCACCGTTTGCCAGTGAAAGAAGATTGTCGTCCAAAGAAGCAGAAGGTTCGCCGTATGCGTCCTGAAATGTCAGAAAAGATCAAAGCAGAGGTAATGAAACAGTTCAATGCAGGGTTCTTGGCCGTAACTTCTTATCCTCAATGGGTTGCAAATGTGGTACCAGTTCCTAAGAAAGATGGTAAGGTACGTATGTGTGTAGACTACAGAGATCTGAACAAGGCTAGCCCTAAAGATGACTTTCCACTTCCTCATATTGATATTCTGGTAGACAACACTGCTCAGCATAAGGTATTCTCTTTTATGGATGGTTTCTCTGGTTACAATCAAATCAAGATGGCACCTGAAGATATGGAGAAGACTACATTTGTGACACAGTGGGGAACCTTAGGCTATAAGGTAATGCCATTTGGTTTGAAGAATGCAGGGGCAACATATCAGCGTGCTATGGTGGCTTTGTTTCATGATATGATTCATCATGAGATAGAGGTATATGTGGATGATATGATAGCCAGGTCTCAGAATGAAGAACAACATCTTGATCATCTGCACAAGTTGTTTGAGAGGTTGAAGAAATACAGGTTGAGATTAAATCCAAACAAGTGTACTTTTGGAGTTAGATCTGGAAAGCTCCTGGGTTTCATTGTCAGTGGAAAAGGTATTGAAGTGGATCCTGCAAAAGTGAAAGCTATACGAGAGATGCCAGCTCCCCGTACTGAGAAGGAGGTTAGAGGTTTCTTGGGACGATTGAACTACATTGCAAGATTTATTTCCCCAATTAACTACCATCTGTGAGCCAATCTTCAAGTTGTTGAAGAAAGATCAGGTGATGGAATGGAATGATGAGTGCCAGACTGCCTTTGATGAAATCAAGAGATATTTGCTAGAACCTCCAATTTTAATGCCACCAGTTGATGGAAGACCCTTGATTATGTATTTAACAGTATTAGACAACTCAATGGGGTGTGTATTGGGGCAACATGACGAGTCTGGTCGAAAAGAGCAGGCAATATACTACCTTAGCAAAAAGTTTACCGACTGTGAAACAAGATACTCACTGCTCGAGAAAACTTGCTGCGCTTTGGCATGGGCTGCTCGCCGACTAAGACAGTATATGTTGACCCATACTACCTTGTTGATTTCGAAGATGGATCCAATCAAGTACATATTTGAGAAACCTGCTCTCTCCGGAAGAATTGCAAGATGGCAAATGATCTTGACGGAATATGATATACAGTATACTACTCAGAAGGCCATTAAGGGGAGTGTTGTTGCTGATCATTTGGCTCATCAAGCAGTAGGTGATTACCAGTCAATGAATTTTGAGTTCCCTGATGAAGACATTATGTCTGTTACCAAAGAACCTGGACAATATGACGGACCTGAACAAGGATCCCGATGGACTATGGTTTTTGATGGTGCCTCCAATGCACATGGTAATGGTGTTGGTGTTGTGATTAGTTCCCCTGAAGGTTGTCATACCCCGATTACTGCCAGACTTTGTTTCTATTGTACCAATAACATGGCTGAGTATGAGGCATGTATCATGGGTATGCAAGTTGCTATTGATATGAAGATTCAGTTCCTTGAGAATTATGAAGGATGCAGGCTTGGATGAAGATGAGTGGATTCAGACTCGACTTGACCAGATAAATTTGATTGATGAGAAAAGGTTAGCAGCAGTTTGTCATGGCCAGATGTACCAGAAACGGATGATCAAAGCTTTTAACAAGAAGGTTAAGCCAAAGGTATATCAGGCTGGTGACTTGGTAATCAAGCGTATCATATTACCACAGGGTGATCCTAGGGGCAAGTGGACTCCAACATATGAGGGACCATTTGTAGTCAAGACAGTGTTCTCAGGAGGTGCCATGATACTGACTACAATGGATGGTGAAGACTTCCCACAACCTGTAAACGCAGACATAGTTAAAAAATACTACGCATAAAAAGAGACCCGCTAGGTTGACAGGCCTAGGCAAAAATAAGGGCATCCCGGCAAACCAAAAGGGTTTGGGCAAAAATTAGGGATATATATATAAAAAGATGTACACCCGGCAAGTCGAAAACCTGAAAAGGCGGCTTGGGCAAAAAAGGGTATCCCGGTGGATTGAAAACCTGAAAGGGCAATCCAGGCAAAAGTTAGGGATTAAAGCGTATGACTATGTCTCGTTTGGATCACTCATAAAACTGCAACCAGTTGTACTACTTACTCAAGCTCAAACAGATAAAGCTCAATCCAATCGTTTCCGTCTCAACAGCAAGAAGATGAGATACTTGAGTGGCAATAGTAGAATTGAAACTCAATAGGATTATTTCCCACATAGCTGATTCTTTTTGTAAAGCTTCATGACAAAATTCTCTTACTAGGGTTTATGTCTCCTTGTACAAACTTACCCGTGTATGGGTCACTTTTGATATAAATAAATTCCATCTTTTGAATCCAGATTCACTTTTACCCTATTTACATAAGCGAAACGTCCATTGGTTGTGTTTGAATGTATGTATGCCTTTGAATATGATTGATGTTTACCAGAAACGCATGTATGCTTTTAATATGATTGATGTTTACCAGAAATGCATGAAAATGCAGTAATAGTATTTACTAAGGACGAACGAGGGAAGGATTTCAACGAAGCTTCGCCGGTTCATCTTTACAAGACAGTTACAAACCATCAGTAGGACTAATCCATTTTCACAAAGTCTAATCTCCCCTGGAATTTATATCCATCTCTTTTATCCTCATACGGATATACGGGAAATTACTTTCCAATAAAGGCACGATGAACGAAGACGGGATGTTATACTTATCCTACTATCAAACGAAAACGAAGGTTATCTATACCCTACTATCCCCAACAACGGGAGGTTATCTATACCTTGTTATCCCCAACAACGGGAGGTTATCTATACCTTGTTATCCCCAGCAGACGGAAGGTTATATATTCTTCAACAACGAATCGGGATTTATTTTCCTTGGCCAGCAGTTGTTATACAAGGATATCCAGACACTTCCAGCAGTGTCATAGCATACATACATCATTTACATCATACCATAACATATATGTCTATAGTACATTACCTAAGTGCATCATGTCATACATGCATACATAAAGCATAAACTAATGTTGTTATACAGAATGCTACCTTGTTTTCAGGTTAATTATCCAACAAACAATCTTATGATCTTTGGGACTGCTTTATTGTAACCTCAGGGTTACTTTATCCTCCTGATGAGCTTCTTATTACTTTGGGACTGCTTTATTGTAACCTCAGGGTTATTTTATCCTCCTGATAGCCTCTCATGACTTCAAGACTGCTTTAGAGCTACTGATTGCTCTATCCTCCTGAAATCATCCTATTACTTCAAGACTGCTTTAGAGCTATTCATTGCTCTATCCTCATGAGGTCATATTACTACTTCAAGACTGCTTTAGAGCTATTCATTGCTCTATTCTCCTGAAGCCATCTAATTATTTCAAGACTGCTTTAGAGTTATCCATTGCTCTATCCTTCTGAAATTACATTATTATTTCAAGACTGCTTTAGAGCTATCCATTGCTCTATCCTCCTGAAATCATTACTTCAAGACTGCTTTAGAGCTATTGATTGCTCTATCCTCCTGAAGACATATCACATTATTATTTCAAGACTGCTTTAGAGCTGTTGATTGCTCTATCCTACTGAAGCCATTCTATTACTTCAAGACTGCTTTAGAGCTATTGATTGCTCTATCCTCCTGAAGCCATTATTACTTCAAGACTGCTTTAGAGCTATTGATTGCTCTATCCTCCTGAGGTCAGATTTATCACTTCAAGACTGCTTTAGGGTTATCATTATTGATTGCTCTATCCTCATGAAGACATGCTGTTACATCAGTATTACTCCAGACTCCTGACAGTTCTCATTATACTACTGAAGAACTTTCCCCTAGTGGCATCTTTAAGCCCACTCAATCATGTTCAACCAACCATCAATATCACTCCATGCACTGGTGAGTGCAAATTTTTGGGCTTTTGTGTTCAATCCCCTTCAACCTTCCAGGTTACGACTGGCAAATATACCAATCTAACCCCTCAGGTTTCAGAAAATTGAACAGGGGCAGCTGTTGCACCCCAAAATTTGCCCTCACAATACAAGACTTTGTGTTCCAAGAAGGTTCACAAGGTTCACAAAATTCACAATTGGTCAGAAGAGTTGACAATTCCCTCAGACAATGCACCTCCTAAGCAGTGCATCCAAAACTAGGGTTTTGACTTTAATCAGGCTAAATGGACTTCCAAGACTTCAAGTGAGCTTCATAACATCTTATATGTGTATAAGAACCCCCATGTCAAGTTTCAAGACTTTTCTCAAAAGTTTGCTCAGTCAGATGATCAGATAAGTCAAAAGCAGTCAATGCAGTTAAAAGGTCAAACTGAGGTCAACTGTGGTCAAACCAAAGTCAAACTTCATGATTTTTTTTTTTGCCAACATCAAAGAGAGGTTGGGTGAGAAATATTATCATAATAACTGTGATACCCCAAATTTTGCCCTAAGATTTGTCGTCGCATTTCATTGCATTTAATCAATTACTAACAAATTTGTGTAGTCGTTTGACTTTTTGCAGGTAAATATCATATGGCATGCATTTTTTTTCTAAAAAGTAAAAATGGCACAATTGGCAGGAGGACATGTGTAAGGAGTTATGAGTGTGAGAGGTTGAGAGTTTGAATCTCACCTTTGTCACTTTTTTTGTTTTTTATTATTTTTACTCTAAATTTTTCTATCTTTCATTAAAAAAATAACAAAAATAGTTTTTTATTATTATTTAATTATTATTTTCGTATTTTAATTAAATCATTTTTTAAAATATTATTTTTTTCACTTTTTTCTAAATTATTCATAAAAATATCCAAAAAATCATAAAATAAAAAATATTGAAAAAAATTTTGTTCTTTTTATAATATTTTTTATTTTAGGAATCAATAGGATTATTAGTTTTTATTTTAAGTTTATTTTAATTATTTTAAATTATTTAAATTTTATTTTTTCTTAACTAATTATTTAGTTTGGGCTTTAAGATGGGCTTTAGGGACATTATTGACAATTTGGTGTTAACCCTAATTTGTTCCCTATATATACATGTGTTGCCTTGTTGGAAAAAAGAGGGAGAATGAAAAAAACCTAAGAGGAGTGAGTGCCGTTTGCCGTTATTTAGTTTTCTTCTTCATCCATTACTATTGTTTCTTTTTCTTCATCGTTTACCGTTATTTCTTTTCCTTCATCTATTACTGTTGTTTCTTTTTCTTCATCTTTTACCGTTATTTCTTTTTCTTCATCTATTACCGTTATTTCTTTTTCTTTATCTATTACTGTTACGTTTATATATATATAATTTTTAAATTGTTAGAGTTTATATATATAAGATTTTTGATCGAATTATGTCGATACGATGTTTGCACATTTGTGTGCATGACGCGTGACATTTGTGTTAGTTCGATCTGGTTGCGATGATCGCATTTTTGTGTGAGCAATAATACTATTTTTTGCTTAATTTCTTTTTCTTTGCGATAAATTTTGTTTCGTCCAATTTAGATCTGGTTGCGATGAGCGCATTTCTGCGTTAGCAACATTGTTGGCTTATTTGGCACATTTAAAATTCATTATTGCTTTATTATTATTATTATTATTATTATTATTATTATTATTATTATTATTATTATTATTATTATCATTATTTATTATTATTATTATCATTATTATCATTATTATTATCATTATTATTATTATTGTTATCATTAATTTATTAAAATTTGTTATAATATAAAAATCTGTTTTTTAAAATAAATAACATTAACATCTTTTCCAAATTAATATGAAAACCTATTATTTTTAAGAAAAAACTTTTTTTTAGATAAATTTAAAATAATAACTAAAATCTTTTTTTTAAAATAATAACTAGAACCGTTATTTATTTTATTTTATTATTGTTCAATTCAAATTTCATTATCATATTGTATCTGCTCCTCTCATGTAACCTCGCGAACTTAACAATCGCTCTTTAAATTCTGCCTTTAAATTTCTGCTTGCATGGTTTAAATTATGACATTATCTCTCTGTTTGCATGATTCAATTATCTCACGCGTTTACTATTATTTCTGTCACATTGCACACATCCGAAGGTTAGGTCTAACTGTTTGGCCGCCGCGCCAATAGTCCGTAAAACTTCACACATTCAATTTCAAATCCTCAAAACTACAAACTACAAACCCTAATTTTCACAAATGCCTCGCCGCAGGCAAAATTACAATTTTACCCCTAGCATTAGGTCAAAGAGCCGCCGCGCTCATTTTAGGGTTTCCCGCCGTGGAATCCCTAATTTAACCCTAATTACAACTTAACATTTCAACGTAGAGATTTGGAGTTTCTACACTCCACGTAAGCGTGTCCTTAAGATGCGTTTATTCCCCTTGAAACCTTGGCCACAGTCAAGACGTTTCTAACCTCCCTTTTGAGGGGAACTACGATTACTCTGATTCCACTCCCGTAAGGATACGTAGGCACAAGATGCGATGTCTTGCCGAGTAAACTTAGAATTAACCCCCTTTATTATTTATTATTGCTTATTTATATTTTATTTATCTTTGCTATTTAATTATTTTGCTTATTATTTTGTAATTGTTTCTTGGATGTAAAGTTGTTTAATTATTTAATTATTATTATGGTTAGTAATTAGGGAGTGTAATAACATGTATGTAATATTAAAATAAATTTAGATCATTTTAATATAAGATAATTAAATTAAACATTTCACACACGCAAGTCGATTTTAATCGCCGTCTCACTTCCTAAGGATATCCCTCAAGTTGCCTATGAATATTGGTTAAGTGGGGTGTATAAAGCAAGTCCCTCAAAAAGAAAATCATCAAAGTCCCTTATGGTTGCCTTTACGAATCGAGTCCCTTTCGAAAAATGATGATAGTCCCTCCAGTTTGCTTATTACACCCCACAATGGCCTTCAAAAATCCAATTGTCCCTCACATGCCCCTTAACATCCAAAGTAAGGACTACCTACTCCATTATAGTAGGGATAGTCTTACTAAAGGAAAGAATGAAGAATAAGAAAGACCTTTAAACATTAGGGTAGGTTACTCCTAGGTGCTTGCTCACTTCAAAACTGTTTCGCACTTAAACAAATTTTCAACAAGTTTTCAAACAAGTTCTTAACACATCCTTACATGGATTATTTATTAACTATTCTGAAAATTTTCTATTCACACACTACAATTTCAAAACAATTCAAAAGTGAGCTTAAGTACCTAAGAGCCCATGGATAACCATGGATGAAAAGGGTGCTAACACCTTCCCTTTTCATAACCTACCCCCCGGACCCAAAATATTCTCTAAGGTCTTTCCTGTTCTTTTATAACCTTTCCTTATGGATAAAATAAAAGTCGGTGGCGACTCTTGCTATCCGCAACATTGTTTAAAGTCAGTTCACCGGGTTACACCTGCCACGTGTCGTGAGTTGCTGCCTTCATCGATATTGTGGAGGAGAAAAAGGGGGTGTACCTGTAAGATGCTCTGATGCTTAAGTGAGTGTCGTACCTCAAAAAATACGATCTTCGCGATGGACGCGGAAAATACTGTTCGAAACAGAGTCGCCACCGAACTTTATTCATTCCAAGGATGGAATAGGAAAATATCGATAAAACCTTTAAAGGGATAAGAACATGGTCATCGCAACCAATATTCTAGGTTCTGGAATCGGTTACGCAGAGGGAAGGTATTAACACTCTCTACGTCCTTTGTACTCAACGGGAACCTCTTGATTCGATTCGAGAGTAAAGTTAACTACGCTTGTTTGTTTTCTTCTAAGGTTTCTCCTATAGGGGGGAATGGGTGATTTTAAGATAGGGTGCTCGCCAAGGATTAGGGTCCTTGTGCCTACGTATGTTCACTTGTAAGAAGTGGAAAATCAGAGCATTCGTAGTTTGTGGGACTACGGGTAAAGGAGGGGAATGTGCTCGCCAAGATCATCGCAATCTTGTGCCTACGTATTCTCATTGATAAAATGAGAAATCAGAGCAGTCGTAGTTCGGCTAACTACGGTAAAAGAGTTTGGAAACGAACGAGTGTTTAGGTCGCATTCTAACTGCTAAACGTTGGCTTGTCTGTTCGCTAGGGGAGGCTGAAGCACGAGTTTGTTATGCGCGGAAGAAGGGACTAAACAATGTTCTTGATAAAAGGTGTATTGAATCGAACAAGAGTTTAGGTCGTATTCTAACTGCTAAACGTTGGCTTGTCTGCTCGCTAGGGGAGGCTGAAGCACGAGTTTGTTATGCGCGGAAGAAGGGACTAAACAATGTTCTTTGAGAAAGTATTTAGGTTGGAGGTCGCACGAGGGCGAGGAATTTGTGTTTATCGTATTGGATGTTTTGGTTAGAGGATATATTTAAATAGGTTTAAGGTTTCGATTGCACGGGGGCAAGAAAGAGGAGTTTGGTTAGGTAATTTGATAGAGAATGACGACTATTCGATAAACGAGACGTCGGTCTCGCGATCAATTAATCGGGGCATCATTGGAATGCTAGATTCCAATGACACCTTTTTCATTCGAATAATTACGGAATATGTTTGAGAAAGTTTTAATAGCACGAGGGCGAGAAAAGAGAATTGGATTGAATATGACGATTATTTGGTAAATGAGACGTCGGCCTCACAACCAATTAATCGGAGTATTATCATGATGCTAGATCTCGACAACACCTTTTTCATCCAAAGATGTTTGGATGTAAAACGGAAATATCATACAGAATGCTATATCTTTATGATATTTCTTTGTCCAAAAAAAGAGTATGTTTAAAGAGCGAAAAGTTGAACAAAACATTATTTAAGGTGTACACCTCAATAATATTCATTCAAAAACTCAAAAAGTGCTAGACTTCAAGAGTTTAATTTTGGTAATTTAATTAAAAAAAATAAGAAAACAATTTGATTAAGCAATGCTTAAGAAATATTATTGCTTCAAAGTTTTTTTCTCTTTTTTAAAGGAAATTCACTTTGAAATTGTCTTAATAAATTACTTAATAAATAGAAGAATGATTTTGATTTAATTTATAAAATATTGTTTGACTAAACAATGAAAGTATCATGTGGAATGCTAGACCCCAATGACATTTCCTTGTTTAGATAATTAGAGGGCGTATTTTGAAACGAAAAGTCGAATGTCATTACCCAAGGCGTACGCCCCAATAGTGATCGTTCAAAAAATTCAAGAAGTGCTAGACTTCAAGAATTTAATTTTCTGCGATTTATTTAGAAGATAATTTGGTAATGAAAAATAAGTTGAAATAGGATTAAGAAAACAAAATCATATTTTGAAAGTGATTTTTTTTAAAGTTTTTTATGTTAAAAATAAATTGATTTGTGAGTAGAAAACTTAATCATATTGAGAACACAATTTAAAATAGTATGAAAATTTATTTAGAAAATATTTTGAATTGTTTTTAAATTAAAACGCTTAATATATAAAAAGGTTTTAACTTGAAAAAATGATTTATTGAAAATATTTGAGATAATATCACCAATGTTGTCTTAAGCCCTAAAGACAAGAACCCCAAATATAAATCTAACCAAATTAAACAAAAAAGAAAAAAAATGCTATGTCTCAAGCATCTGCATAACCTGTTGTCTACCCATCTAAGCAACCACTTGTTTGCTTTCGACATCATGAACGCCGTTTGTCGGATGTGAGGAAACGGTGGCCACCTCTTCAATGTGCAAAAGTCGCGACGTAAGCCAATATTGAGTCTGAATCCTAGATTAAACATCACCGTTGGAATCTGTTTGATGCTATGATGTTGTTCTTCTGCATAATCGATGATTCAGGCCGCAACCTGCGCAATATCAACAACCAGCCAAATAGAAAAGAAAGAAAACTCGTTCTACTTGAACCGTCGAGAGTCGTTGTGATCCAACATTGAGGAATTTTGCTGCGGTAAACCCTGCATCAAAACCAAGAGAGAACACAAAACAAAACCGCAATACGGTGATGCAATAGCTGCTTGAGTTGGAAGAGCAAAACAGAGTTCTGGCCAAAGAAATTTGGATCAATAGTATTGATTTCTTGAACCGCTTCAGCAGCCATTCCTTTGCTAGCTAATTCCTTCATACCCAACAGAATCTCATACTTATTTTCTACATTACTACCATCTTGCGCAGAAAGCTTTTCAGAGCCCTATTTTTCCTTGGATAAAGTTGAAACAGTGGTACTCATGCTATGTTCTTGCTTGTTGTGCTTTTCCAAAAAAGCATTGGCCATATAACTATTGTCATCATATCGTCCTCTCCATCGCTAACGCTTTGCCCGTTCTCCATTTCCAGAAAATCTGCTTCGATACAGAACATTTGGATCTTCAAGGTGCTGCGACCCACTGGTGCTACAGTCTTCATGAATACTTGCAAGCTCAGACGCGCATCGTACTTCAAAATCTATTCCTTGCATGCTCGTCACATCAGCATTATTTTCAGGAGAGTCATCCATCTGAGCATTGGTAACTGAAGTTTCACCATCAGAATGTTTACTGGCATTATAATCTAGCTCAAGAGAACAATCCCTTGATGAGCAATAGTCAGGGTCTTGTTGGTTTGGTTTTACAGGTTCTGGTAAATGTTGCCTCCCAAATGCAGAATTGACAATGCCTCGGTACACACAATACTCACGAACAAGTTGATCAAGGAATGGGACATCCAATCTCATCCGACACAATTCATTCTGAAATGCCAGGAACAAATCACCCTTCGCGAATCTCAAGCTATCTATTGCCCCTTGTATGGTAAGCTCTACAGCATGTGCAAGAGCCTGTATGTCTACCTCATCAAATGGCGGCAATTCATATAATATGTCCTGTGGCGTTGCAGGTGGGTCACGTTCCTCCAGGAGCAATCTTTCAGTCAGATCAGAGATGGGTGATGTAATACCTTGACGCAAACAATATGTCCTGTGTATGCTTATCAAATATCTCAGAGCCATTGAAAAAAGTGGATCATAAGCATTTAAATGAGCTCTTAACATTGAAGATAGAAATCCAGCTAAGTCAAGCCGCCTCCTTTCAGACCACTCATTTGCCACAAGAGAGGTCTTATCCTCCTTATCATATATAAATGCGAGAAAAACATGCTTGAACTCCTCATATGCTTCCGGATAAGCATCAAGTGCACAAGGAGCAAGAGCAGTCCTCAAACAATCAATAGCCGAGTCACGATCCTCACTCGATAGTGAATGATTTCAAAAAACCACATGAGCCACAAACCAAAATAGGCAAAGCATACAAAAGAAAACAGCATCTCGTTAGCTCAAAAGTATACATGCTATAATTATCAATTTGGCAATTAAAGAACTACATGACCTCACTATATAGACTTTGCTAATTAACACCAGCTGCTGAAAGTAAAACAGTGTCCTATACCTTTTAGAGTATTACAGCCACCAAGAATGCACAATACACCACCAGAAATGACACATTCAAAAGTGTTACCACACACTCTTAACCATACTGCATAATCACAAACAAAAATTCATAAACATGAATATTACCGTATAGCCAATGGAATACCTTTACATCTAATGAAACACATTGAGGTAAATCACAGCTTCACTCCTCAATGCAATCTCAACACATCCACACAAGGTTGCGATCTTGAAGCTAACCGAGCTGCGAAATCAAAATCTCAGCGTTCAGTTTGTCATCACCGCAGCTACTAATGCTTTGTATTATTGTTGGTGTTTCTATGAAGTCGAAACCGTGTCATTGCTCACTGCGGAAACAACGACTCCCTTGGCACACTTCCATATCAAGACATTTCATCGAACATCTTCTGTGCATCTTATGGATGACCTGGTATCCCATTATTGTAACAAGCAAAGTTGTACTTCTTGAATCTTATCTAGAGTTCTCCTGCTATGACTCGCGGCCGAATCATTATCGTCGCTTCCATCAATAAGAAGAATAGAACTCAGAATCAAATCGATGACATGAAACAAATGAACGTAAAGCAAATGCTAAGGTTTCTAGAAATGGTGTCATCTTGATGGTGTCACGATGAGGTTAATAGGATAATAAGAACTGGAATGGTGGAAGGAGAGTGATTGGGGTTTTCTGGTGAAGATAGGAAAGGGTTTGGAAGGAGAAGAAGTAAAGGTTTCTTTTTATGAAATGTGAGAGGGTCGCGTAGAGGTATGCTCGGGGGCTAGGGTTGAAGGGTAGATTTCGGTAGAGTGAAGTTAGGTTTTATTGTCTCTGCTGCCGCCATGGTAACCGCCACGCCGAGAATCATGGTGGGTCTGATAATGATCGCGGGAATGCGAGAGTTACTGTGTTTTACGGTGATGGTCGAGGATGATGAAGGGGAAGGAGGCGAGTGTGTCGGCAGCTGGTTTTTGTGTGTTTTTGTGAACAGTGATCTCTGCCCTCTTAACTGAATGAAAAAAACCTTATAAACCGTGTAATTCAACCCTAATGGGCCAAACACGATGGGCCTTCCCCAACTTCCATTTTTTTTCTCTTTAAAAAATTGATTTTAATTTTTATTAATTTTCTGTTTGCTTAATCAATTAACTCTAACTTAAATTTAATTCTAGCTCTAACATAATTACTAACTATTAAAAAATTAACCTAATCTAAACTAATTAATTGATTAATATTAAAACTATATTATATTTACATATTATAAAATAAAAAAGAAATTATGAAACAAAAATAATTATAAATATATACAAAAACAAATGTTACGTAGCACAAATAAATCACAAACAAATGCCACGTGTCAAAATTTATTGGGCTAAAAAAATGAAAATGCCTGTTTTTGCTGAAAATTACGCTACGCTGTATAAGCGAGGTAAATTAAAAACAAAATCGGGCAAATAAAAATTTTGAAAAAAGGTAGGACAAATTTGGGGTATGACAGTGAGTACCAGAACTAGAGAGAGCAAGTACATAGAAAAGGTGTAGTGAATGGAATACCTGACCCTGTAGTGAAATAGGGTATTTATAATGTGCCCCCAACGCAGGGCCAACAGTTACATTGGGCCAGATTTCCAAGCCCAACACAAGTAACTGTCAGGGCTTACGTGGCATAGTGAAGACCAGCATGTGGTCTTCGCCCTGGACCAATTGCCCCCATGATCTTCGGAAGGTGGGCTAACCATCTCTTTCGGAAGTGGATAGTTTCCAGATGACGTGTCCCCACGTAGGGGAAGCGCGTGGGCTTCCCCGTCAAGAGAGTCTTCTTCCCGACTAGTGTGCCTTGTTGAGACTTGTGCTCGATAGAGGAAATTGGGCTATGTTGGGCCTCACTAGCATAGCATTGGGTTGGGCCTGCTCGACTGAAGGGCAGGTCCCAGTCCAGTCCAGAACAACAACCTTGCTTTTGTTGTTATCGTCCATGATTTGAATCTGCATAATTTCAGTAACTCCTCCAACAATGTCTAAGCAAAATATAATTAAAAAGTTCAACATACATTTATGTAATCAATTTAATAGTTAACTATAAACATATAGATAATAAATGTACCAACAAACAAATTTGACTGAAACCTTCCATCAGCTATGGATGCCAAACCAAGTATGTTGACATAATTTACAAGGATGTCTGGTAGTTCTGCTTTCTTAACAAAAGTTGAACCACAAAAGACCAACTTGAAACCATGAGTAGTTGATTTAAAAGAGAAATTGTTATTTGAAACCTTAAAATTCTGCATGATGTATGAACTTCCTACAACAAGTTCAGCCAAGTATTTTGAGTACAAATGCGTAGGGAGAATGACTTGAATCATGTCAAGCTAAAAAACAAAAAAAAAAATATGGAAATAAAAAATGAAATATTTATCATCAAATTTTTAAGATTTATTGTGCAATGTAAACAAACAAACCCACTACTCATACCTTTGAATTAAGCAAAATCAACTCCAAGTGTTCTTTGTTTGAGAAACTTGTCACAATCCACATATGTTTACAACGAACATCAATCTTCCACAAATCCTTTGAGTCATTAATGTCCTTCACCGCTTCGATTGGGCGCGCCATTGGTTGTTTGAATGTTGTAACAAAAACACAAGAAATGTTCACGAAAGTGAAAGATAAAAACATATAACTAACACTCTTACAACAACGAAAAATTAAAGATGTAGATGTCATGACTTGCCAAATGAAAAAGGAGGAGCAACGACGAAAAATGAGGAACAACGACGATGGCGGTGGAGAATCAATGAGATGAGAAACAACGACGGTGGAGGAGAAAAAAACTGAGTATTTACATGTGATTTTAAGGTGGTAGACAATGATAGTAAACCATTAGAGCATATGCGGCTTTCCATTTTCCAATCCGAATTCCAACAATTTTTGTAGCTTCTCAAGGTTGTAAATTGGCAACCACAGTGTATCTTTATGATAACATATAACCCTAATATGTAATAAAAATAAATCAAAAAATTCCATAAAAAAATATAATATGATGACACATCAGCAAAATTAAATGCAAAATTAACCTGGTTGCAGTAAGGTGTCAAAAAATCAATTTTGACTATGGAATCAAAAAAGTTAAAACCTTTAATCAAACGGGTACTGTGTTTTTTTTCAAGTACTTTGTTTTTAATATATAGACATGTACTAATGACTTGGCAATCCACTTTTATTTCCACATCATATTAATTAATTAATTAATGACATGATACAAAATTATAATTAGTATTAATTAAATTTTCTCAAAAATTAAAAAATTAATATTTAGCACAAAATAGCCATTTGTATTAATTAATAATTAGTACTAATATATCATATTAATTAATTAATGACATGTAATTAATTAATGACTTGATACAAAATTATAATTAGTATTAATTAAATTTTTCTCAAAAATTAAGAAATTAATATTTAGCACAAAATAGTAGTTAGTATTAATTAATAATTAGTAATAATAATTAAATTTTGTCATAAAAATTAGGAAATTAATATTTAAAACAAATACTTAAGGCTGGGCCTAAACCCATATATGATCTCAATCTATTACTGTAGTATTAGAAGTAATTCATCTTTATTATTTGTACTATTTTCTTAGCCCTTAAGTTTGTTAGAGGGTACTTTAGTATTTTTTTAATCTTATTCTAGTAACCCTAGTTTTAACTTATAAATAGGGTAGCAATCATTGCAATTTGTGTAGTGTGTGTAACCGTCATTCTTTTAATAGAATATTTCTCCATTCATCATTTATTTTACCTTTGCACCAACAATTGGTATCTAGAGCTTCAGTTCGGACTCATTGTGAAACACGGGAAACACGAGTGAACGTGAGGCCTTGTGTGTTTGATTTTGTTTCTTAGATTCGTGTTGAATCTTGAACAAAATTTAATTCTGTGGGTTGGGAAACACTGTGTGAGAAATTTGAGTGTATTGTGCAAGGTAGAAGATGAACGGAAACGGCAACATGAACACCAAAATTCCAGTATTTGACGGCAAAAACTAGAATCGTTGGATGATCCAAATGCGTGTACTGTTTGGTGCTCAAGATGTTCTAGATCTTGTCACTGATGGTTATGTTCCGGTAGCAGCAGATGCGACGGATGAACAGGAAAACGCGCAGAAGAAAGTAAGGAAGAAGGATTAGAAAGCATTATTCTTCATTCATCAATGTGTGGATGTAAATGTGTTTGAGAAGATTGCAGATTCAACGACAACAAAGGCTGCGTGGGACACACTGGTGAGATGTTATGGTGGTGACGCATCAATGAAGAAGGTGAAGCTTCAGTCCTTGAGAAAGCAATATGAGAATCTCAACATGAAGAATAATGAGAAAGTCTCTGAATATATTTCCAAAATGATTCTGATCACTAATGAGATGAAGGCATATGGAGAAACTCTTTCTGAAGAAGCAATCATGGAGAAAGTATTGAGATCCCTTACCTCTCAATTTGACTACATTGTGGTAGCAATAGAACATTCCAAAGATCTGAGCACCATGAGAATTGAAGAGCTGCAGAGCAGTCTAGAAGCGCAAGAGTTGCGTTTGACTGAGAAAACTTCTGAAAAGGAAGTAGAGCAGCAGGCTCTGAAAGCAACTTCTGATAGGAGGGATCAGAAGCAGTTAGAAGCCAGGAGAAGATCTGACGGTGGTCAGAAGTCAGAAAGCTCAACCTCTGATAGAAAAAAGAATTCTCAGAAGGGAAAAGAGAAGTATGACAAGAAGAAAATTCAATGTTACTGTTGTAAGAAGTTTGGTCACTTTGCTAGAGATTGTTGGTCAAACAAGGAGAAAAAATCAGAAGAAGCAAATATAGCCAAAAGTTCTGATGACGAATCTGTGCTATTGATGGCCTCTGAATTTGATGATATGGATCTGACAGACTGGTGGTATATGGACACTGGTTGTTCAAATCATCTTACTGGAAATAAGAAATGGCTGGTTGACTTTGACTCTGAAAAGAGAACAAAGATCAGATGTGCTGATGACAAATATCTTAATACAGAAGGTATGGGAAATGTCAGAGTGATTCTGAACAATGGGAAAACAACATTGATTCAGAACGTGTGGTATGTACCTGGCATCAGAAGCAATCTGATGAGTGTGGGACAATTAATTGAGAAAGGTTTTTCAGTTACCATGAAGGACAAGCTTCTGAAGCTGTATGACTGCAATCAGAAGTGGATTATGGAGTCAGAACAGGGAAGGAATAGAACATTCAAGGTGAATGTCAGAACTACAGACTCAGAATGTCTTAGTGCAACAAGTGTTGAGAAGGAGAGTGAGCTGTGGCACAGAAGATTCGGTCATTTGAATTTCAGAAGCTTAAAACATCTGAATTCAAAGAAATTGGTACATGGAATTCCTGCAATTAAGAAGCCTGAAAAGTCATGCAAAGTTTGCATGGAAGGAAAACAACCAAGATTGCCATTTGCGTTAAAAGCTGCTCCAAGAGCAAAACATGCCTTGGGAGTTGTACATTCTGATGTGTGTGGGCCATTTCCAGTAGCATCAATTTGAGGGAATAAATACTTTGTGTTGTTTGTTGATGAATTTACAAGAATGACATGGGTATCTCTTATTAAGTTCAAACACGAGGTGTTTGATGAATTCAAGAAGTTCAGAATGAAGGCTGAAAATCAGAGTGGTTAGAAGTTGAAGATTCTTAGAACTAACGGTGGAGGTAAGTATAACTCTAAAGAATTCCAGAAGTTTTGTGAGGAGAATGGAATTAAGCATGAGGATACTGCTCCTTATACCCCTCAACACAATGGTCTTGCTGAAAGAAGAAACCGCATTTTGCTTGATATGGTGAGAAGCATGCTAAAGGAGAAGAAGCTTCTTCAGAAGCTCTGGGGAGAAGCTGTTGCCACTATAACGTATGTACTCAACAGATGTCCTACGAAGAAGTTGAAGGAAATAGTTCCAATATAGAAGTGGACAAGAGATAAGCAAAGTGTTAGTCCTCTGAAGGTGTTTGGTTCTGTTTGCTATAAACATGTTCCAGAAGCCAGAAGACAGAAGCTGGATGATAGAAGCAAAGTGATGATTCTGATAAGGTACCACAGTACAGGTGCATACAAGATCTATTGTCCAGAAACCAATAAAATTGAATTCAGCAAAGATGTTATTGTGAAGGAATCAAAAGTTTGGAATTGGGATAAGTCTCAATATGATTCTGATGTTAGAACTTCTGAAGAAAGGTCGGAGTTAAGAATTTCTGAAGTTGGAGTAAATTCTGACGTTGATTCTGACTCTGATAGTGATTCTGATTCTGGAGAAGACTCAGAAGATGAAGGTGACTCTGATGATCCAGACTCTGATGATCCAGAATCTGATGGTAATTCAGATTCTGGTGGCAATTCAGGCTCTGAAGATGGCCAAGGCTCTGGAGGAAGTCAAGCCTCTGAAGCTAGAAACTCTGAAGCTCAAGACTCTGAACAAGTTCAGAGACCACAAAGAATAAGAAACGTCCCCAGAAGATATGCAGAATTTGACATGCTGCAAGACACTGAAGTAGACTCTAAAGGAGAAGTTATTCAGTGTGCCATGATAGTAGACTCTGAACCCATAAGTACAGAAGAGGCTCTTAAGCAGAAGCTCTGGCTGAAGGCCATGAAAGAAGAACTTGACGCTATAGAGAGAAACAAGACTTGGAAGCTGACAGAACTTCCAAAATACAAGAAAGCCATCAGCGTCAGATGGGTTTTCAAGCAGAAGTTAAAGCCAGATGGTTCAATTGGCAAACATAAAGCAAGGTTGGTAGCCAGAGGATTTCTATAGAAACCTGGGCTGGATTATTCTGAAGTGTTTGCACCTGTAGCAAGACATGAAACAATCAGAATGGTGATTGCAATAGCTGCTAACAGGAATTGGCCTCTGATGCATTTAGATGTAAAATCTGCATTTTTGAACGGTCCATTAGAAGAAGAAGTTTATCTGTCACAACCTCCTGTATTTGTGAAAAATAATCAGGAAGGGATGGTGTACAGATTATACAAAGCTCTATATGGACTGAAACAAGCGCCCATAGCTTGGAATCAGAAGATTGATTCATTTTTCAAGAAGCAAGGCTTTCAGAAATGTGAGATGGAGTACGATGTCTATGTTCAGCATACTTCTGAAGGCAATATGACTCTGGTATGTTTATATGTTGATGATATACTATTGACTGGAAGTTCTGAACAAGAGATAGTCAAGTTCAAGAAAGTTCTGATGAATGAATTTGAAATGACTGATCTAGGTAAAATGACATACTTTCTAGGGATGGAGTTCAGATATTTTGAGAAAGGTATCATTTTGCATCAGCTCAAGTATGAATTAGAACTTCTGAAGAGATTTGAACTGAAGAATTGTAAGATTGCTATCACACCTTCTGATACAAATGAGAAACTGGATTCTGACTCTGATGGAAAGGATGTGGACGCTACAACCTTCAAACAGTTGGTTGGTTCTCTGAGGTATTTGTGCAATACCAGACCTGATATTTGCTATTCTGTTGGGATGATTAGTAGGTTCATGAGTAAACCTAAGTGGTTCCATTACCAAACTGCTGTTAGGATTCTGAGGTATATCAAGGGAACTCTGAAGTATGGAGTGTTGTTTCCTTCTAGAAGAAAGGATGAGTTAGAACTTCTGAGTTATTCAGATTCTGATTGGTGTGGAGACAGAGTTGACAGAAGAAGTACCTCTGGATACTTGTTCAAATTTCTGGGAGGTCCCATTTCTTGGTGTTCCAAGAAGTAATCTGTTGTGGCGTTATCAACTTGTGAAGCTCAATACATTGCAGGTGTTGTTACTGCATGCCAAGCTGTGTGGATTCTGAATCTGTTGCAGGATCTGAAGATTAAAATAAACAAACCTCTGAAGCTGATGATTGACAACAAGTCTAGAATCAATCTTGCCAGAAACCCAGTGTTGCATGGGAGAAGCAAGCATATTGAGACCAAGTATCATTTTCTGAGACACCAAGTTCAGAGTGGAGTGTTAGAAGTTGTACACTGCAGCACTCAGAAACAGTTGGCAGATGTTCTGACGAAAGCTATCAAGACTGATCAATTTCTTAGACTAAGGGATGAAATTGGTGTTACAAGTTTTGATGGGATATGAATTAAGGGATGAAATTGGTGTTACAAGTTTTGATGGGATATGAATTAAGGGATGGTATTAGAAGTAATTCATATTTATTATTTGTACTATTTTCTTAGCCCCTAAGTTTGTTAGAGGGTACTTTAGTATCTTTTATCTTATTCTAGTAACCCTAATTTTAGTTTATAAATAGGGTAGCAATCATTGCAATTTGTGTAGTGTGTGTAGCCGTCATTCTTTTAATAGAATATTTCTCTATTCATCATTTATTCTACCTTTCCACCAACATGTAGTACTTCTGATTGTTTGTCTAAGTTTTATAAACCTATTCACAACTTATATAAAAATCGATGTGAGACTTACACCATGCTAAATATGGCATTTCATACTACAAGTTCTCCTTCTTCTTTATTAGACCAACTTCTTCTTCTTCATACTGCAAATCTATTGACCACAGTAGACAATTGTTAATGTTAATTGCGGGGACAAGTGTTAGTGTTAATTGTTGGGAGAGCATGTGGCATTGGTATATTTTGTTTCTTATAGCCAAAAGAAAATTAGAACATAGATTTGCAGTATGAAAAAGAAAGAGAAGTTACTGCAATGGAAAGCATGGTGCAAGCCCTACATGGATTTTTGTATAAGTTATGAAAGGTTTAGAAACAATTAATTGGTAGCAAATTTTTAAAATGCTAAAATTAATAAAATAAAATAAAAATAGGAGAAACAAAATTGCAATTAAACCAAATTTTAATGATAAAATTAATATTATTTATTAAAATACTCTTATTAAAGTAGAATAGTTGAAAATAATGAAAGTTATTTCCTCTGTATTTTATTATAAATTATTTTTTTATTTTTTACACGTATTAAGAAATATAATAATTGTAGTATGAAAAAGAGAAATTATTAATGCTTTTACAAAATAGTCTTTTATTAATGGTATTGAAAAAATAAATTTAAATAATTAAAAGAAGAAACAGTAATAAATATTTAAAGATATAAAAGAAAAAATAATATTAATAATTTATTAATATTATAAAATAATTTATATTGTGGTACAATTTTTTTTCTCAAAACGATTTATAATAAAAAAAACGAGATAGTAATAAGTAAGAATACAATAATAAAAAAATTAATATTATGTTAATTTTGTAAAGATGTAATTATTTAAGATAAAAAAATGCAAATAAGAAATATAAATTTAATTTAACAAATTAACACGTTAATATTTTGATTTTACTTTTAAATTAGAAAAATGAAATTACTAAACATGGTCAACTTTACTTTTAAAACTCTTTTGTTCCTTTAACTTAAAATTTAAGTCAGGGATAACATGGACAAAAACACACCATGTAAATAGCTATTGTAAAAATCGTTTATTGAGTATATGTAAAAATAAAGTTTTAGAATTTGTTATGCTTTGCTTTGTTGGCAAGACCATCGGATGAATATTATAAGTAAAATTGATATTTTATTTTATATATATATATATATATATATATATATATATATATATATATATATATATATATATATATATATATATATATATATATATATATATATATATATATATATATATATATATATATATATATATATATATATATATATATATATATATATATAACTTTTTTGTTTTAAAATGACTATCATTTAAAATTTTTGTACACATATAAAAAATACAATAATATTGTCATAAAACATTACACTTTTACTAAATTAACCTTCTTAAATTATTGGAAGTAATCAACATAGTAATACATAAAAGACATGATTATTACTACTTAAAGTGATAATGATAGTCACTTTAAAACAAATTTTATTTGTTAAAGTGATAGTTTATTTATATATATATATATATATATATATATATATATATATATATATATATATATATATATATATATATATATATATATATATATATATATATATATATATATATATATAAATACAATTGTATCTTATTTTCTATACACGTAATGTTAACATTTAAATTGATATGAGTGAATACTATGCTTAGAAACAGGACCATATGTGAGAGCGTGCAAGGTGGGCTACCGCACAGGGTCTAAAAAATTTCAAGATTAAATCGTGGTTAAAAAGGGCCTTACAAAATATTTCTTATGATTTAAACATAATAAAATAGGGTCCATATTTATTTTTTCATAGTCAAACCATGACAAACCTACACAGGGACTCCAAAATTTTGTGATGGCCCCGCTTAGAAATATTAAAACGTTTAACATATTTCTATCATGAATTCAAATAAATTTAAATAAATTTATTATTATTTTTTTCAAATATAATTTATTATTTTGAAATCATTATATTAACATTTTGTTAATCAACAAATTAATCAAATTTATTAAAGTTTATGATTTTAAATTATGCAATTGAATTTTGATTTGAATTCTATGTGAATAATATGTTTGTATTCAATGAGACTCATTACTATATGACATATAAAGATCATTCAAAGATGAATCATGACTTATATAAATGTATGAATTTGGAGTTTAATGTAACTATAGAATATTGAGATGTGAAATTTTGAGATCCTTATCACGAAGGATATCAAATTCGAGATTTCCACAAATGAAGAGCCTTGTGTGGAAGGTTCTTCGCAGATTGTTGAAACACAAATCGAAAGTTCGTTACTAATGAAGAATCTCGTGAGAAAGATTCTTCATGGATTATTGAAAAACAACTCGTTCTTAGAATAAGGAAGAGATTCTGAAAGGCTAAAGATCTAGGACCGAACTAAATTGATAGTCAATTTATTTCTTTTACCTAATGGAAGGAAATAGTAAGAATTTTTCTCGTAAGATTCATATTGTTCTTCAAGTGAAAGATGATCCTAAGACTTATAAGGAAGCAATAACTTCAAGTGTCTCCTCTTATTTAGAAGAAAGTATCATAGTATGATGGTACACTAAGCACCTACAAGTCTAGATTAATGACCAAAGGGCTTTTAAACAAAAATAAGTTGTTTACCATTTGACACATATGCGCTAGTAGAAAGCATAACAAAAATTGGAGCATCGTTTGCATTACCTTCTTTGTATAACTTTATAGTTCCAGAAATGGATGTCGAAATAACATTCCTAAATAGAGGTCTTGATGAGGAGATTTACATGGAGGAGCTAGAGGGTTGTGTGAAAATAAAAAAAAGGCGGGTGTAAGTTTGACAAATCCTTGTATGGATTAAAACAAGCACCAAAACAATGATATCAAAAGTTTAACTTTGTCATTGTATGATTCACCAATTAAGGGGAGACACACAATTTAGGGGAGACTTTTCAATCATTATCAAAACATGAATTCAAAGAGTTTGTCATCATCAAAAGGGAAAGATTGTGAGGAATACATCTTATATCTAGTTTAATTTTGATGAAGACAAATATTATCAAATAAGAAAATGTTCAAAAGTGTCATGCACATCAATGATGAAGTTGATCACGAAGATTTGGTATATAAGTTCAAGTGAATATTTGAGACAAGCGAATATAAATAAGGTGCTCATTGTAATTTATACTATACTACTTTAAATTGCTCATAATTTCATCTCTCACTTCATATAAAACCTTCTTACATCATCATGAATGATTATCTAAAAATCTTCTTCATCTGGTTCTTGTTACAAGTCTTTTTACACAAAGTTGTGTGAGAATATTGTGATATTCATTTGTCTCTATGTTGATTATATGATTGAGCATTAGCAACGAGGTGAATGAAGTTTTAGAAATAAAGAGTTTTCTAACTTTCACGTTCAAGATGAATGATCTTAGACTAGTTAACACACTTTTGGGGATCAAAGTAAAGCAAAATAATAGGGGTTATGAACTTAGTTAAACCCATTTTGTTAAGAAAGCACTTGATAAGTTCAAACACTTACGCTTTAAGGAAGTGACCGCTCCATTTGATCCTAGTGTTAAACTTCAAAAGAATGATGGAAGAGTTGTGTCTCAATTGAAATATGCAAGTGCATGCAATGTACTAGACCCGACATAACATTTGTAGTTAGTAAAATAAGTAGATTTTACTAGAAATTCAAATGGGGAGCACTAGAAGGCCATCATTAGGATTTTCAGCTATCTTATGAAAACAAAAAATCTTTGTCTCCATTATGGTAGATTTCCTGCCATATTATAAGGATACACCAATGCGAGTTGGATATCGAGTGTTGAATATAATAAATCTAAATTTGGGTGGATATTTACGCGAGCAAGAAATAAATGTGGATCACTCTCTCAATCATGAAATCATAGTTTGAGGCTCTTGCTTCCATTGGTGAAGAAGTTGAATGATTGAGAGATCTTCTGTTGTAAGTTCCATTGACTAAAGACATGTTTCAAAGGTGTTGATACGTCGTGGTATTCAAACCACTTTACCTAGAGCATACAAAAAGTGTATAACATAAAGTTTAGTCAAGTAAGACTTAGACATTCTTTCGTGAGAAAATTGATTAAGGATGTAATCATTTCATTCATATACCATCGATCTATAATTTGTTTGATCCATTTACAATGAAACGTTTGAAAAGTGTTGTTGTAGGCGAAACAGTGCAATATTTAACAAAAATGTTGTTGAAAGTGTGTGTTTCATCAAGGGTTGTAACTTTATGAAATAACATCCGTTTAACCTATAAATTGAGCATTCCAGATTCAGAAAAGTACATTAGAAAAGTCTATCTTTTTCACACAAAATTTCACATTTTATCTTTTCTACATTCGAGTTTTCGTTGATCTTATACAAACTCGAATATATACTAAATTATCCTGCATATTTATACATACAAACTCTAATACGATTTGAGAGTACTTGAAATATTAAAGAATAATTCATTCATAATTTTAGCCTCAATCCAATCAATTTAAATTAACTTTTTATCAATTTTATAGTAATCTAAATAATAGCAACCAAGATTTCGATTTGAGTATTCTAAATCTAAAAGTCAAAAATCCGAATCCAAAAGGTTTTAGTAGTGGGAAAGTACCTACACTAGTATCCTAGTTAAAATCCTAATTATAGTAGTGGGAAAAGTTTGCAGTTATATGTAGAAAAATTATACTTTGGTTCAATTTATAAAGACAAGTAGGTGTAGAGTAATCTAGTCCAACCTTTAATCGTTCTTTATTGCATTCACCTATTTTTAATACTATTATCATTTTAAAGTGTCCTCCATATATGGCCAATTTCTATCTAGCATGGTGGACAAGATTGAAAATGGATAAGACCATCTAGATTCCTTTAGTTTTCAACTCCTTTTCACTCTTTATTCAACAAATTAGAGTTATGGTTGGATGCTAATTAATAATGAAGAGCTGCTCAAACCTTACGTCAAATGATTTTTTTAATACAATTATATATATATATATATATATATATATATATATATATATATATATATATATATATATATATATATATATATATTCAAAACGCATTTTAAATTTTTTGAAAATGTATAAAAAGAATGTTTAATATGTTTATGTTTGATATATGTTATAAGAAAAAGTGAAAATATAACAATTTAATTTATAAGTATAATTATATCACATTTTCCGTACTGGAATTAGAAATGAGAAGTTGATCGGAGATGACAGCAAATCGCAATCTGCTACAAGGTAATCACTCTAACGCTCAAGTCAGTATCTGAAGAATAGTGAAAGGAAATTGTATTTAAAACTCGTTACATTGATTTGGCGTCTGCTCTATATTTATAAAGAGAGGGAAAATAACGAACTAGCTATTTGTTCGCCGCTCTTCGTGGATAACCATTGGATGTGCTTTACAGTTGAGATCTCTCAGGATCATAAGAGTGACTTTGTTCAGTGGTTATGAAGATTCCTGATCGAATGTGTGGGATCTTTATTAGACTGTAGGCCAAGTTGATATGACATTGAACGCATGCACACACGCACACACGCGCGTGCGCGCGCACACACACACATATACGGGAAGTTACCTTGACGATGGAAGCTGATAAGAAGCATTTAAAACATCTCATTGATATCCTGCTAGTAAAAGCTCGTTCTCAGGAAGAGAGAAGAATCATTTTTGATAAACCTTGAGCATTTTGAGTTTTATTGTATTAATACCTTGAATGCCTATGATGTATACTCTTTTCTTATTTGTGTGTAGAGTGCATGGGTAATGAGGAACATTTCCATCATCTAACGCAGGGAGTATGGCGACCATAAATAATGTTGTTGTAGAAAATCTGCCGAATTTATCAAATGCCCCAAGTTAGACTGCTCTCCCCTTACTTATGAGAAATGGGTCCTGCTTTCCTGGAAGTCATTAACTCCCTCATCTGGACAAGGAATTTTCTTACTTAGGTGGCCTCTTCGGGCCCATTTTGGAGAAAGAAATGCGTAAGCTGGTCAAGTATGCTTAGCGCACCTGGATTGCTCTGGCCCTTGGTGCATCCGACCACTAGAATGCTTTTCGGTGACTGGTATCGTGCTAAAAAGTAGTAGATTGAGGATATCATCCGTGATTTAAGTCCTTAGTAGGATATGTATCTGCATGAAACGAATGACACTTCCTCTTCTCTCGTTGGAGTGAAGAATGTTTTGCTTCCTTTAAAGTTCGTTGGTCCTCTTTCCGACCAAGTAGTTCAGTTGGTGAGGAATGTGAAGATGAAAGATCAAGTTAAGTTTGTTCTTCAAAGAATTGAGAGGGCTTCTCACAAGGAGTCAGAGCTTTTGCGTTCTTAGAATGCTTCGTTGATCCAACAACTAGTTGACTATATGAGTTCGACCCTTGAGGCGGTCTCAAAATCATTTGTAAATGCTTTGAATCAGTAGAGTATTTTCACCATACTTTGACATTTTGCGTAGATGTTGTATTGCCGTTTGCCATTACTGACTGACTGAATCTCAATCGAGCTCGCTGTACCAATTTGTTGAAACAATTAGGTTTTTCAAAAAGAAGAAGAAGAAGAGAGAGAAAGAATAAGAGAGAAACTATATTGTGAAATAAGAAATTTTATTATGAAGTTGTTTTGTATCTAATTTACAACGTCACATACATATATAAACAACCAAACACATTATTTGCTAACTACACTATTCGACCCTATCAAATACTTCGACAACTACATGTTATACTCAATTCTGTCGAATATAACTATTTCAACTCTTCTATCTTTAATTAAGTTGTCTAGTGCTACTTTGACGTCGTCAAACACAACTATGTCAAATAAAGTTTTTCTATTAAAACCATTATAGTTACTAACTTCTACCAATTTGTAGGATTGGACTACTAATTCCGTGTCTTGTATTCTAAAAGATAGCTAATAATTTTGTATTGGGTTTAAGTAACCTTTATATTCTTTAAATATAATCTTTTGTTTATAAAAAAAAAATTCAGTTAAATTGGGTGAATATATATTATAAAGTAATTTTAATTGAGTGTCATGCTTGAATTGATACACGGATACAAATTCTCTAACTTTAAATCCTCTCATTTTTTGTGACTTTAAATATTTTTGATAGAGAGAAATCAGATGTGAAAAATTAAGAAATAAAGGAATATAAAAGAAAGTTATAGAGTGCAATAATAGGATAGGGGATGTTAAAATCTTTAACAAGGAATTATTATTGATTGGAAAAGAAAATTAAACAAGATCAAATTTATAACTTAATAAGTAATTTTGAGTCTTAAAAAAAACTCCTATTTTTGTGAATCTAAATATAACTAGTTTTACTAAAAATAAAATAATAACTAAAAAAAATCACTTTAAAATTCGTCTGAGTTCTTCATATGTATGATCATTCCTGCATTTTATATATACATATATGTATTTAAGTATTTCGGTACAAATGTACATGTCTAAGTATCATGAAATACTAATTAAAAAATATTGCTATTGAGAAGCTGCTTCTACGTGACTTTCTTCAATTTCCATTGGGCTAAAACTCACTTTTTTCTGCAGAATATTTAACAAAATCACATTAATTTACTAACACAATTTCTTGGAACAATGATGTAGTAGCAAATAGGAAAAGATGTAAATTAACTTTCAAAAATCTGCAAATATTAAGTGCAAAATATTAAGATGTTTTTTATATTTAATCAAATTAATTATATATAATTTATCACATCTCTATTTATTTTATATCATACATAGTAAAACAATATGATCATAAATATGCACCAAACATATACTAAATATATGATAAGATAAAACTGTCATAATCATATCGTATCATATCATTATCCTATCCTATTTACCAAACAAGCTCTAACAAATTTAAAATGTTATTTCCTCTTGGTTTCTATTTTCATTTCCTAAATTGGGTCTTTTATATATATTTTTTTTCAATTAATTGGGTCTTTTAATATGCCAAAGTCTTCGTTAAAATAAATTTTATATAGCCACAAGAAGTAACAATAATTGAGTGCACATGCAATTGATAAAAAATAATCGAATGCACATGTAATAACCCCAAAAAAGTTGCAAGTTTTTCTCAAGTGTTTTGTTAGCATGTGAAACCTTCGAAATTCTTTTTGACATTATTTGAAGCAAAAGAATCCAAAATAATAATATCAAAATATAAACATAAGTAAATACATACCCCACGTGGCTTACGATTTTGACTCAAAACGACACCGTCATGCTCCACCGCGTCATCACCACCACCACCACCACCACCGCCACCACTCTTTTCCATATACAAACTCATAATCTTCTCCGCCACCTCAGCCTTATCATTACTCTCTTCCATCAACTTCTCCAACTGGGCTTTAGGAAGCCTCATCTTCAACCTCACGGGCCCATCTAAGCCCAAACCCGGTTTCACCGACGAAATATCCGAAACGGAGCGTTTTGATAGCATTAACAACTCGAGTCTATCCTTAGCATTCATGTTCCGTATTCCACTGGATCGCGCTCTTCGCGGTAGTGACGGTTTATCTTCCTCGGGCTTAATTTTAGGTAAATCTACGAGGAAGTAGATTTTCCTGGGCTTTAGTTCTTGGTTGGGCTCTAATGGTTTGGCCCGAAGCCCGAAGTGTTTTACCGCTTGAGAATCGAGGAGGACGTGGTTGGGATAGTCTTTGACGACGTCGTTTGACGTGGTTGGAGTTTTCACTTTGAAGGTTTCTCCATCTATCTTCATAATCTTTGCTTTTTTGCTTTTTCCTATGGTGTTTCCCATGATGGGTTGTTCTATAGATTCCAATGTCTTACGTGGTTGTTGTAATTGTTGTTGTTGTGTCTCTTTGAGGTTTTGAATTGTATTTATTTATAGGAGAGATAGTAAATGAATTATATTTGTGGGAATGTGCATGTGTGAATTGCTTGAATTTTGATGAGGGTTACTTGTATAATTGTATTTATCAAATAAATAGGTGTGGGGTAAAGCTAGGCCAACCTTTAATTATTCTTTATTGCATTGGCCCATTTTGAAAAAAAGAAAAACAAGTGGATATCATAGGTTAGGTTTATATTCTTTTCATATTTGTGGGTTTTTTTTTTAAACATAAAACCAATGGATGGATATATATCATTACAAAGATGATTTTTTAGACGGAATCATTGCAAAAAAGTTGGATGTTTTGTTTTTATATATATATATATATATATATATATATATATATATATATATATATATATATATATATATATATATATATATATATATATATATATATATATATATATATATATATATATATATATATATGAAATGATTTTGAACAATTATATTGATATTATATCGTTTGACTTTAGAATTTATTTGGCGGTTAGGAGCATAGTTGAAAATAATCTTTCTCGATGCTTTGTATGTTAGTTTTGTTGGAGAAGCTTTAAAATTCCATTCTTATATGATTTTACTTGTTATTATTACGCATAATAATAAATAATACAAGCACACCCAATAATGAGATAACAGATTTGAATCCTCTTCTTTTTTTATATATTATGACATCTCTCATGTTTTTAATCTAACGATTCAGAATTTATAATGAATAATTAAATTAAAAAACAAAGACAAATTACTTATTAATTTCTCTCTTCTATTAAATGACTTTTTTTATTTAATTATTCATTATAAATTCTGAACCGTTAGATTACAAACATAAGAGATGACATGATATATAAAAAAGAAGAGGATCCAAATCCCTTAAATTAGTTTTCACAAAGAAAATAATTTTTAATTAAAGTGAACAAATAAAATGGTAAAACATGAGAATATGTTTGATATTTAAGTAAATTTTTTATTTTGGTCAGATAATTTAATGGCTAAAATTTGGATTTGAATTTTTTTTTATATATATATCATGTTATCTCTCATGTTTCTAATCTAACGGTTCATAATTTATAATAAATAATTAAATAACAAAGACAAATTACTTATCTATTTCTCTCTCCTATTAAATAATTTTTTTTATTTAATTATTCATTATAAATTCTAAAAAGTTAGATTAGGACATAAGAGATGACATGAATTATAAAAAATGAGAAGATCCAAATCTCTAAAATTTATATTTAAAGATAAATAAATGAAATATTAATGATTGGAATTTGTATCTTTAATGTCCTTGCAGTGAGCTTGATACTTAGATTCTGTAGCGAATCTCTAAACTATATAAATTTTAATAATTTTGAAATGAAATATAATTAATATTGTTATATCTGTAGTATATACTATGTCTATTATGAATGAAATATTAGTGCTATAGTTATTTCACTTTTAAGAGTGCTCTGCGTGTAGGGTCAGTTTCTATCTAGCATGGTGGACAAGTTTGAAAATGGATAAGGCCATTGAGATTCTCTTTAATTTTCAACTCATTTTCACTCTTTATTCAACGTTGGAGTTATGGTGGGATGTAAGGTCACAAAGTAGCTGCTCACACCTTACGTCAGATGATTTTATCTAAATTTCTGTTCACTTTTTAGTTTTTTTAATAAAGTGTTAAATATAAAAATATAAATTATACTATATTATTGTGTTTTATCACTTCAATGATGCTTTACCTCATTTAAATTATCAATAGTATACGGGTGTAGAAAGAAAAATAAACAAAGAAAAAAAAGCAGGTCGAAGCATTTGGTAAGGTGAAACGAAGATGTACAAAGTATATGTAAGAGTATTATTTTAATATTCAAGTCAATGATGTTAGAATGATATAACTTTTCAAGAGCCAATGAATGAATACTTATTTATGATGTGAGGTAAAATTTATATACAACAATTAATTAAAATAACTTATGTTTGACCCGACGTAAAGTATAGAAGACTATCTAATTAGATATGATGGATGATGATCATCAAGAAGGTTGAATTTGGTGGGCAATCTTATGAGGAGGGTTCACTTGTTCTTATTTTGTCCAGATGATTTTTTTATTGGACCGCTTGAATTTGGTCGGCCTTATTAAGTCGTTAGATTAACTTGAAACAATTGTTCATAAGTCCTTGCTTTCATTCATGAAGTTAGGATTATGAAGCATATTGAGGTCGGCTGTTTTGATCATCCTCTTGGGTCGTCTGACGGCTACCGAACAAATATTCACTTTATGGTTGGAGATATGGAGAGTGAGTGGTCAGCCCTAGGAACATTCTCATTAAATTCCTGTCTCCTAGCTGAAATGTTTAATAGTTAAAGCTCTCCACGTGGCCATAGAATTCAAGCATACTCCCTCCATTCTCTTTTATAAGCAACTTTTACGTTTTAGATTCATTAAATAGTTGATGTATTTAGTTTATGTATAGTTCAAATACATCATTTATTCAATAAACCTTTAAAGTAAAATTGACTTATAAATGAGAATGAAGGGAGCATGTGATATTTTTAGAGTACTCGGGTATCATGGGGGGATTGGGGTCAAATTGGAATCGTTGGTGGTGTACTACTTCTTCCTCGATCTTCGGTCGTCGATTGTGAGATCTCTCAATGTCAATATATAATGTCCAAAATGGGATAATATGATCTATTGTGTTTGATCTCGCGCTTTATTGATTATTTCCTTCGGTTTTTATTTATCTACTCTAACAAGTTCCATTATCCATTCTGCAATTCAATGTAATTATTTTCCTTATATTATCTTAGTGGGTTCAACTTTCTATCACTTTGCCTTATTATTTGTTGTTAATAATGGTGTTTAAGATGTTAGGAAAGTTGTTGATGAAGCAAGAAAACTAAGACTTAAAACAAACTCAGATTCTTTCGTACCTATTATTAAAGATAGTAGCTTTGTTGGATTGGAAAGAAAAAAGAGTTTTATGTTCTTGGTGGTTAAATGCACCTCTTAACTTTCATAAAAGATTTTATAGCACAATTGTTAGATTCATTCTTATTTATTCATAAGGTCTTGCGTTCAATTCTTACTTACCATGAAATTGTATTTTCTTGAGTTATCATTAATTCTTTAAATTTACTAAAAATTGATATATAATTAAAAAATATATTCTGAAAAAAAACTAAATCTTTAAAATTTATAGTAATTTAATTTAGGTTTTTAATTTAATTTATCTTTTCTATAAATATAATCATTTATATTACCATTAAAATAAAAATTAATTATCAATCATCAAGTAAAAAATAATAAAACATGACATGGCGTCGTCAGGATTTGGCTAACGTCTTCTATATACCTGATTTGAAGCGGAACTTAATTCCTTTTGGCATTCTCGAGTCTCATGGGTGCAAGTACTCCCTTGGAAGCACCGAAACTACATTACATATGACGTCAAAGTCATCCTCCGACCCTGAATCAAAATTATCGGCCACCAACTTGTCGTCTTTGAGTAGTGCCTCCTCATTTACCTTCCCTTTCGACTTGACCAACGTGGGGGAAACAAGTGCTTTTCAACTGGTTTCTTAACTTGATCACTAACTTGGTTTTGATATGGTTTATTATTACACGAATCAACAACCTTCTTCCCTGCTTTCTTTTTCATTTGGAACCTCCTCCATTGGGTCCTCAACATTAGATTTTTTCCCTTGTAGTTGTTAGGCCCATAGGAACATTTCTTCGACACATTAAACTTTTCTCGATAAGTTAGTGAGGAACCTCTACCCATTTTATAATTCTTCCATTTGTGGTGGCCCGACCCTTCCTTGCTTCTAGGCCGCACCCACTTCCCCTAGGGAGCGTTGGATGTTAGAACATAGGTTCCAAGTTTGTTCCTCGGATGAGTCAGAAACTACTATCTCTTCTGAGGTACTCCCATTTTGTCAAAGTAGAACTAAGGCTTTTTATTCTTCCATTTTTCCTTTCCCTGCGCCTTTCAAGGATTCTCTACCTCCTTAGCTGCCTTTTTATTGAAAACTACACTACAACTTGGATAAAGCATCACCTCTAATTCCTTAGCCTTGGAGAGGTGAAGAGAATCGACCAGACCTTCCTCAATTTTGATGTAAATAGATTTCATCTAATTTTCGCTGCTTTCGACAGCCTTTTCTTCAGCTTCCATGTCGAAATATTCAATAATTTCGACCATGTTAATCTCCAATGGTTCAACATAGCGGGTTTCTTCGACCTACATCGAATCAGAGTTAATCTTCATAGATGCCTTATTCTTGGAAAACTTCAACCTTCCATCATTCAAATCACTTTGGACAAGATCCCTAAAAAGAAAAGATTGTGAAGTTTTATGCCCCAAAAATTTGTGATATTTGCAAAAAAACCTATTTTCTTTATTTGTTTTAATAGTGACACTTTTGCACCTAGTGGGACTAAAATTTGGCTATATGTAACTAATAAATTGAAGATCTCATTATATTTGGCCACATTGAAAGTATAGATTTTCTTAGGGAAAATCACTTTTTTCAGGCTCAACAAGGTTCTTTCCATTTGCTGGTGAAAGAAGTTTACCCATATATAGAGGACCTGGCTTCAACTAGTCCAAAAAATTGACCTTGTTTCCTTCAACATGGTATATTCGACATCATACCCTTGGTCATTGTCATCCATGTTGACATATGCCATGCGTTCCTTCTTATTTCTGTTCACTCTAGCTTTCTCATCCTTTAAATATTCGACTTGTCGAACCCTATCCGCCAGTTGGGCCATATCCCTTAGATATTGCGTATCCAATTTCTTTATAGTAGAATAATCTAAGCCCCCAGCCGCCATCTCGACTAGTTCGTGCTTAGGCACTTAGGTAAAGTATCTTGTTTTCAAAAGTTGGAACCTATTTGGATAATCCTCGATCAATTCATTGAACTTTTTCTTCACGCTTGACAACTCTTTCAGACTCATTTTAGACTGCCCCATATAAAAAATTTCATGTAAAAACCTTTCTAAGCGAGTCCAATTATTAACGGAATGTGAAGAGAGCGTCGTAAACCACATAAAAATGTTCTTTGTAAGAGAACTAGGGAAATATCTCATCTTCAAATTCTCGTTATTTGTGTTACACCCTAATTTTGACTCTGAATCGTTGGACTGTACATACCGTATCATTTTCATCATTTGAGTATCATATCTTTTATTCATGTCATCTACCATTGTGCATATAGAATTTGTACCTTTTGTTTTGTGTTGCCTAAGCTCAGGTATTGCAAGATCGAATTAATAGTCAGGCCAGGTTATCAAGACAAGTATGTGTGCGATGTGGTGTGAAATTCAGTGGAAATTTTGCCAAATCTTGGTCACAGAAATGGTTTATTTCAGTATCAAGTTATCAGTTGTGGCGGAAGCATTTTGTTTCAAGGTGGATAATTATCAAGGCAATTGAGTTTCACTTAGGGTTTTGGTGCAGTCGCCACTGTTCATTCTCTCAGGTTTAAGGCAATTAGATAGGGGCATCTTTCATACCCCAAATTTGTCTTACCTGTTTTAAATTTTCATTCACCCGACTTAATTTTCAATTTGCATCGCTTGTATAATATAACGTTTTTTTTTTCTGGCATGAATAATTCACAAAATGATTAGCCAGAACAAATTTCTTGGATGTACAGACGGACTGGATAAATTGTGTCTCAATATACGAGAAAGATTAATGATTAAAATTTTTCAAATTTAATCTTGCAAATGCTAGTTTTGACCTACTTTTCTTTAAAACCTGACTTAGCGCACTCATCTTATCTTTCGACGAACTTTTAATCACTTTTGACCAGTATGAGCCTTTTTATTGGTCCCGGTCGATTCTCAAAATTGACTGAGTACTGTATCTTTTCAAGTTATTTCATTTCGCGTTAATTTTTTGTGTACATTTGATTTAATTCTTTTAAGCATCTCTGTCACTCGGTCTCTATTTATTTTCACTCGTTTTATTTTCACATTTTTCATTAAAACGTCCGGAATAATTATGTGAATTTTTTTAGGCTTGCATTTCATTTTTTTAGCATATTTATTTGATAAATGATGAATTTTCAAAATTTTTCATCCAAGTTCAATAAGAGCATGACACGTGGCATTCAGGTTTTCTTCTTTTCTTATTTTAACTCCATTTCATGATAACTTTTGTTTTAATATAAATATTAATGATTTTTGTTTTAATATAAATATTAAAGATTAAAATAAATATTAATAATAATTTGTTAATAATATAAATGGTTTAATAATAATAATGTAATAATAATAATATAAATAATAATAATATTAATATATTAATTAGTAACTAATTTAAAAAAAAAAAAGAAAATAGAAAAAGATTAAGAAAATAGAAAAGAAATAGAAAACGAAAAGAAATAGAAGAATAAAGTTGGGACAGAGGAGGCTTACAAGCCTACAGAGTCGGAAGTCGATGATAGAGGTTAATCATTACAAGCACTCTTAAGCGCGGGCAAAAAAGAAGCAACAAGATGCTTACTAAAGGTGGTACATAAAGGAATATCCTTTAAGGCATTTCGGGAATCGGTCTGATTCTATCTCTGTTTGTTCCCGGAAGGATCCCAAAGAATCGATCTCTCTTTTAGTTGTTGAATCTCTCTTTGATTGATCAATGTGTGATATTCCGAATCCTCATTACTAATGGAATCGAAATTATCTCTGGATTGATCAGAAGATCCTTTCTATCTACTCCGACTGAGAGATGGCCCCTTTGCGGTCGTGAAAGCCAATGCTGAACCCTTGCCGGCTTAATAGATCCAGGATGTGCCTTCTACTCCTGGAGACCCTTGACTCTCAACGAGAGGGATCGCACCCCTTTAGCCCTTTCCTAAACTAAAGCTCTTCTCAACTACGAGCCGGAGGGGGGGTACCCAAACAGAGCTCCTCAGCGGCACCTTCGAAGAGAAGCTCTTCCCGATCTTGATCTTTCTACCGATCTTTATCCTTAAACTTATTCTTACAAAAACCTATCCACCTTCAATAACCCACCTACCACATAAGTACCAGATGGGAGGCAAGCCCCCGCCAAGAGGAGAACACTCCCAATACGAACCAAAGCTAGAGAGGATTAAGTCGAGAATGGATAGAGGAGCATGATTGCAAAACCATTTAATCTTAAGGGCTCTAGAGAGCTCTAAGACCACAATTAGAGGATTGCTAACGCTCGGACATTACGGAGACTTTAAACAGGTCTGAAGCAGGAGTAAAGATTGGCAATGAGGACGAATTAGATAACTGCTCAACAAAGAAGAAAGCAAGACCAAGCCAAACTCTCTGGTAAGTAACCCCACTCTCGGATAAACCGCTTCTTCGCCTAAAAGAATACATCGGAGAAGAGCATGCTGATTGAAAGAATCACATGATTAGATCGGAAACCAGAATCAAAGAAATACTACCTCGAACTCCCGCACTGGAAATCTACCGATTCACACTCCAACGTCTATTTCACTCCAAAATTTGTCGATTCATAGCTTCACCAATCGTACGCTTATTGAACTAGACCAATTTTAGCTTAGGCTTTGAACTAGACCGACCCATCCGCCGCTTCTCACTTCCATTCCTCTCCCTTACAATCGCTCACCTTCTTCTTTCTTTGCTTGCAGAGAGGGAAGGTTCTATTTGCTCGGTTGCATGTCATGACTTTATGAGCTTCTTTCCTTATATCCTTTACTTGCCGAGCTGACCCCCTTATATCGGAGCACGTACCTGCCTGTCTACTATTAGACAGGAGCTCACTTTAACGAAGACTCTTTTCAAAAGAATCGCTTTAACCCTTCGCCGGTCTTGCTTGCTTTGAAGAGAACACCTACTGTTCGTTAACAGTTCCTTCTCCCCTCGTTTGAATAGGAATTCTGATATGAGAACCTCATTCTTCTCAATAGCCCGCCCATGAAAACCTAGTTTGAAGAGAACACATGCTATTCTCACCCTAGACCAGTCATTCAGTCAACTAAATCTTTTCGTTCCATCGATGAGAGCGAAATGCCAGTACAGCGAAACTGACGTTAGACAGGTGTGTGAGACTGGTATGCCAGTTTCCATCTTGTTTTTGTCGGGGGTTTTGGCAGAATTGGGTTCTACTCCCATAGCCCCTTTTGTTGCGGCATTCCCCCAAGGAAAGAAAGATAAAGACGGGATATGCGATTTAAAACTTGTCGTCTACTTTCAGGAAATGTTCGGAACAGAGAACTTACAATAATACAACGCCGCATTCTCCGAAGATTGAGGAACAAGAAGAGATCTATTAAGAGAAAGATTTATCCGAGAGAAAATCTTAACAGTTACATCCAATCACAAACTACACGAAAGTTGCCCCTTTTTCATGGGGATTTACCCATCACAGAGATGCACAGAGGAACAGAACGAACTTCATATATCCCTTTTCTACTCAATCCAGAAACAAGATCGGACGTTATTCCGGTTCGTCTCCATTTTCGTGAAACTATTCCTCAAGCAAGGCAGCCGACAAGTCATCGAAGGGTTTGTGTGAATAATCGAATGGTAAGCATTACTCGTTTGAAAGTTTCCCACGGTGATCTAATATCTTTTCAAGAAAATGACGCGAGAATCCGCGGTGAAGAAATAAGGAGATCTTTCTATATCGAAATATCAGTTGATAAAATCATAGGAAAATTCCTGGATCACCCGGTAAGAATGTGGAGAAGAACCAAAACAGAATGGTTCCACCTACTCAAAACTAAGCGGGGATGCCGCCTACTACTAAAATCCCGGTTTTTGCAACAACAGTTGCGTTATTCTATGCAAGAAGAGGACTTTGAAAGAACAAAGAAGTTTGGATCCGAAAAAGTATGCTTAGGCAGTTCCTTCGCTGAGCACAACAGAATGAAGAGGAATTTGTATCATTTCAAATCCCTATTCTTATCGAAGAGAAGAAACGAGAAAAACCGATATCTTCCTACTCGAACAAGAAGTCCTATAGTTTACAACTCTTCTTTATATAGTAATTCGACCTATTGCTCCTCATCCCCCCATCAGTTTACTATGAAGAGAAGAATCAAAAGGATCGAACTACCTACTCATTATTCGGAGGTGAATCATAGAACACCAAAAGCGGTGGTATTTTATGGACCTAACATAGGTCACATCCCTCACGACATAAGATTGAAAGATCCAAACCTTCCTCTTCGGAGCGGAAACGGACGTGGCCAAAACATATAAAGATCAGCGTAGTCGCTCATAGGGACATATCTATCCGGATAGAGGATAGTCTAGATCGATTCATAGATAGATTTCTATCCATATAGATAGGTATCTCCGTGGATAGAGATAAAGATAGGGATCCATCTAGATCTTGCTTGATTCACTATTTCCATTTTTTTTCTTGATTCTGATTGATTGCCTTTTTGACGACAAGTTTTAAATCTTAATGCAGGCAAGGTACGTAGTTCTCGACCGTAAGGGAGAAGGAAAGATTTTAAATTCTTACTTGCTGGGTCGGAGCGTAGACGAGCGAGCAGAGCCCAGGATACAGGGAAGCCCGTCATAGAGCAGTCGACTAGAAGTAGAAGACTGCTGGCCTGAGAGAAGGCGGCCTCCCTCGGGAAACATGGCCCAATTTTTCTTCTTTCTTTTTTGATTACCTTCTTTTAAGAAAAGTTAAGGATTATGCACGTGGAATACTCCTTTCCATTTCTTCTTTCTTTTCTTTAAGGGAGCTGTTCCAGAAGTTGCACTTTCTTTCGATGTTGGTCCAGGCCCCCTATCCATTGGCATTGAAGTAGGCAAGGCCAATCCATCTGTTAAGTCAGCTGGTTCTAGGTCAAAAGCTAGTGTAAAATATGTCTTTCTCGTCCTAAGCCCTAAAAGTGCTTCCGCCTTACCTGGAGTTGAAGTTACCGTTGGAGGCCTTTGAGTTCCAGTCTCAGTAGTGGTCTTCCCTATATGTACAGGGGAGTAGTTAGTTGCGAGTGTCAGATAAGATAAAAGTGCTTTAAAATAGGATAAAGATGAATTTGACCATCCCAAGGGAAAATGAATGGGAAGGGGGCGTCTTAGCTACTCTTCAGGCTAATTATAAGAATAGGATGACTTACCTTTACTGTAAGGCTTTTTGGAAGCCTGCTCCGAGTAAACTCGCGATTCTTTCTTTTAGGCGGACAATTCTCTATATCGACTATCTCGAGGAGGGAATTCCTTAAGACTACCACTGCCTCCGCCGCTGCTGCAGTATCCTCATCAGATACAGATTCAGATACTACTCTTTGCGACATATGTTTAACTAGCCTTCGGGTGGAAAAAGATTAGCAGTTAAAGAAGCCGCATCCAAAGCAATGAAATTGTGTTGCGGAAATGAGTATACTATTGTTTGTGGTAAATTTACTGGTATTCAATCAATTAGGTAACTCTTAGCAAGTGCTACGGGTGCTTCGTACTATATAGAAGTCTTGGAATTTTGCCTCTTCTTTATATCATATAACAATTTTTTTTGACGATTCTGCTAATCCTTATGCTCTAACTAGTCTTAAAATTCTTTAAATTACAGGAAGAAACCTAAGAAATAACTTCAAAAGAAAGAAAGGGAAATAATAGGGTTTTATTTATCCTTACACTATTTGATCAAGGAGAAGGCGGGGGACCTGTAAAGCATCAACCATTTAAACGGATCCATCTTTTCTTAGTCCGATTCTTATATGTTGGGTGCCTCTTCCTCTTCCGCAGATTCGGATTAGTGACTAGGGACCTAGCTAGGCTCCTTGTCTTTACCCCAGAGATCTCCCTGCCCTTTCGATCTTACTTATTGACTTATTCTCTAATCCACCTATGGGCATATTCCTTCCACTGGGGTTGCTTCATTCTGACCTATCTCAACAAGCCCATCTAAGAGCCTATTGAAATTCAATCAATGGCACA